>WOVY01014823.1:437500-599294 GCA_013436015.1 Rhipicephalus annulatus
AAAAATTACTCAAAAATTATCCGTTTGGCTGCTGGAATTGAATAGTAAGTATATAAGATACCGAATATTTTTCAAATAGTTGTCGAATAGCTGTTCTCGAATAATCAGCACCGACAGGAGGACCCCAAAACTATGAAACTTTGGAGCATATAGAGGTCATTTTTCTTCTTTCGATCCTGACTACAGTAGTCAAGAGACTACTGTAGTCATTGCCATTAGGATCACACCTCAGTTATCATAATTGAGGCATTTTGAATCGGTGAAAATTAACGGTAACGTTTTTTGGTGAAACCTAGCGAATATATTATCGTTTTTTGTCAAGTGTAATGTTGTGCAATTTTTGGGATTGTTTCAAATATGGTCGTCTTACTGTTCGAAAACCATAGGAATAGCATTCGATTCGGTTCCAGAACTGACCATTGGCACACCCCTACAAATAAATACGTATTAGTAAGACCCACGATAGAAACAATAAACAATTTTGAACACATTTATGTCGCATTTTTGGCTTTTAGAACACGTACGACCTAAACGTGCGGCAATCAAGTAAGATATAAGTAACCTTTAAATTGAGAGTAGAGAAATTAAGAATTATGCTGTTCAATCAAGACACCAGTAAAATGAGTAATGACGTGGAAGCATTAAGCTTATAGGGCGCTGGTGAAAAAAAAACGTAAAATTGTCGTTAGAACCGTATCCTTTAAAGCTGAAATATACATAGATAATCAGCTTTCAGTTAATAGGGAAATATCTATGAGAGAGAAGCGATATAATGGCAATGTTACGTGTGCACATGATGATAATACTTGATTAGTTCAAGTAGGGCAGGGGGCCATTTTTTTTTTCGCGGCCACTTTTCGAAAGAGATGTAGGTATACAGTTATGAATTTTCACTGCATTCATCATGCCGAAGAGCCACACAATCGGCGGTATTCCTGCAAAGATTGCCGGCAAACGTTCCGCCCAAGCGCCCCCTATCAAACAAAGTGCAGCTTGAAGTTCATCCCATGCAGTGGCAACTGACTGCGCTCATAACGGACAGCGCAATAAAAGGACACGAAAAACAATGAAGTGCACGACACAAGTGCTGTTCAACATGAGTATGTTCCAACTAGCCCAATTCGCTACAATTATTCAACGCACTGCAAGTTTATCCAAACAAGAACTGGAGATAAATAAAGTTCAAGGGTGCAATCTTCGCTTAACCAGCACAAGAGCAATCGAGTAACAACGAAATATTTCTTATTTATCGCATACCAGAAAAAAAAAGAAGGCTTATTTCATACACCAGTAAACATTGCGTCCTTCAGTGCGTCATTAAATGAAATGCCCCTTTTTTGCTTCTTTTTTTCTTTGTCCTATAGAAGCTGTTACGAGCCTTTCATTGTGTTAGAGGAAATAAATCACTAAGAATTTTTGCTGTCACTTGCTATATGGGCATCTTTACGAGAAAATAAATTCCGGTTTATTTTAGAGCACCGCAACAACAGTCCTATTTATCGACTGGAAGCGCAATAAATATAAACGATGCTCCCACCGTCTTGTATAACGGACCAGAAGACGGAGAAATGGTTGCCAAGGCAACAGGTGCCTGGAACCGATAGAGTCGTCTCTTGCTTCCAAAACTGTTTTCTGGGGATCAGATGATAAGACGGGTGCCACCGCCGAAGCCGGGGTGATAAACGAGCGGTATAATACAGTTCCCACGCGCCTACTAGACGTTCCATAGTCGTTTCATTATAATACCTGCTCTTATCAGCAATATTCATCATAACAACGGTAACATCACACAGAGGTCTTCGCTAGCCATGAATCATTCCCACCACCACGCGACTTGATATGTGGGGTTTAACGTCCCAAAACCACCATATGATTATGAGAGACGCCGTAGTGGAGGGCTCCGGAAATTTCGACCACCTGGAGTTCTTTAACGTGCACCCAAATCTGAGCACACGGGCCTTGAACATCTCCACCTCCATCGGAAATGCAGCCGCCGCAGCCGGGATTCGAGCCCGCGCCCTGCGGGTCAGCAGCCGAGTACCTTAGCCACTAGATCACCGTGGCAAGGCCCACGACCACGCGAAAGTTTTCTGCATTCCTCTGTAAAAGCTTTGAGCACTCTGTCGCAAGAAAACTTCGTCATAAGAATGCCGAAAGAAATGAGCTCGAGACGAGTAGGCCTCATATTTTATTCCCTTAAGGAGATAGCTAGTTAACTTAAACAGAATATATCAAGCGATTGACTATTTCTTCTATTAAAGTCAGCAAAGGAAAAAAAAGAAGCCGCGCGCTAAGAAATGCTCAGAAGTGAAAATGTTTCTTACCGAAATATTCGCACGATCGCTCATGCATATGATACGAGTGTTGAAGTATACGACTAGGCCGATAATAATGAATAATATGCAGTTTTTTACGTTTCAAAAGCATGGTATGATTATGAGGGACGCCGTAGTGGAATATTCTAGATATTTAGACCATCTTGTGTTCTTTAACGTTCACTGACATAACACAATACGCGGACCTTTACCGTTTCGTCTCCATGGAAATGCGACCGCCACGGCTGGTATTGAACCCGCGACCTTCTGGTAAGCAGCCGAGCAGCCTAGCCGCTGATCCGCCGAGGTGGACGACGACTAGGCCAATACGCTTCCTTATCAACGACTCCTACGACTACATCGTTCCCGCCTCGCCATCGAAAAAGCAGCAATCCATGATGAAGATCTCGATCGTGGAGTGACCGAAGCTTTCCCTCACGCCACGTCTCAACGGCGATGAGGTGGTAGCAGATACGTCCTTTTCGGGCGTTCCATGACTCTTGATGACGACTTTCGTTCCGTGATTCTTAAGAGCTCAAAAACCCGATAGAGGGGAAAATGCTCTAAGCCCGTGTGCCCATATTCGGGTGTACGTTAAAGAACCGAAGGTGGTCGCAATTTCAGGAGCCTTCCACTATATGCGTCTCTCATAATCATATGGTGGTTTCGGGACGTTAAACCCCACATATCAATCAATCAATCAATCAATCAAAAACCGATAGGTTCTTCGTAATAGCCGTTTTTTTTTTATTTCGTTACCTCGAGGAAATCGGTAACGCCAGGTTCTTCCTAGATTAAAAATATTCTTCGGCTTTTCGACCACAAATTCCAAATACCACGTCAAAATCGAGCATAGTATAAAAAGTAGCACGCCTAAATTTATAATTCCTAGTCTAATTATAGAGAAGTGTATATACATATTTCTAAAAAAAGCCCCGCCGCGGTGGTCTAGTGGCTAAGGCACTCGGCTGCTGACCCGCAGGGCGCGGGTTCGAATCCCGGCTGCGGCGGCTGCATTTCCGATGGAGGCGGAAATGTTGTAGGCCCGTGTGCTCAGATTTGGGTGCACGTTAAAGAACCCCAGGTGGTCTAAATTTCCGGAGCCCTCCACTACGGCGTCTCTCATAATCATAGAGTGGTTTTGGGACGTTAAAACCCCACATATCAATATTTCTAAAAAAATTCGTCTAAGTATAGCTCACCTCACGTATGTTCAAAATTGCAGTCCGTGGAATTTAAAAGGTAGTCCCAGGGATATAACGCAAGATTTTCATCCTATCCTGCATTTCCAAATTTAAGGGCACACTTTCTTAAATATGAATGTGCGAGGTAATCATGATATAACCTAAATAAATAAATGTGGAGGGGTTATCGAGCAACATTTACAAACAGAGACGAACGCATCTGCATCAGTGGAGCTTCTGCATTCGCACTTCACCTCAGAAGCACAAGTGCATAACGCTCTAGCCGTTTCACGATGCCAGGATTACAGCAGGGCTGTTATCCTGGATGTTCACCGCGTGTCGTAGATAGAAATTTATCATCATCATTCAAGCACCCGGCACTCTCTTCGTCCATTCCTTTATCGTCTTCCTCTTCTGCTTCGCTCTCGGAACACATGCGCTGATTTGTTAGGCGTGGGATGCAACCGCTCTGATGGGCGAGAGAATGAGTACAGAGAGAGCAAAAAAAAATACCACCTGCATCTTCCCACGGGGGGAACTCGAGCAAATACGCCGCAGAATGATGGGGGTATCGCGTGAATGTTGCGTAATTTGGGTATGGTTTGGGAATGCTTAATTTTTATTTCGTTTTTATTATTTTTATTTATTGAATGAAGGAGAAGCGTTGCCTTCAACGAGTGGTGGGACGCTGATGTGCGATCTAGTGCCCACATTTACGGGGTGGCCAGTGAAAGGTTGTGCAGCTCCAGCAGTCGGTTTTTACTAGCAGACGCTGCCTGCGTCGGCCTTGCGAGGCGAGAGAGAGGGGGGGGGGGAGCAAACAGATGGCACGAGACGCAAGTACGCGGCACGATACGCGAGGCGCGAGCATGCGCAGTGGGCGTGTGGACAACGCCGACGCACAAAGTGTGACATCGTGTGACTACGAAAAACTCCGCAGTTAAAAGAGAGAAAGAAAGAGAAATCTGGGGGCTGGGGTTGGAATCCCGCTATCTCCACGAAGTGAACGAAGATGGGGGAGCTTGCTCGAAAGTGATCGGGAGAACCCGCAAATCCTCCGTACAAGTCCTCTACCACCATATAAAGACGTGACACGTTGTTACAGCGTTGACTGTATATACACTTATATATACACAAGACGTAATCATTTGCATATCGATACAATTATACACAAGGATTACATTACTGATTACAAAGGTATGGGTAGCGTGTTCCTTTGAAGATTACAATTTTGTGGTCGGTTAAGTATGTGGCGAGGGGATCTTGCATTAGCGGTTAAAGCTGAAAGTTGAAGGCAATGTCGATACAGGTCTCGAGTTGATCGAGGTTCTCTTGCCGCCACTTGCGAGCCTCTCTGCTTCCCGGGCTCTCACTTCGGGGTCCGCCAGTGAAAGAGCCTTCTTCGCGGCACAAAGTGAACATAATGCCTTACGGAAGTGTAATGGGTACCTCACTTATCAGTAGTATGATGAATGGCATGAAGACATAGTGGGTACTTCCCTACTTAATGAAAGTTACGGTGGGCGTGTAGTGGATACATTGCACAGCTGCGCCTCTAGTGTACATACCAAGGGGCATGCACCGAGCTTAAGAGGATTGGTGAGCGAGCTCCTAAAATTCTTGGTGCGGCCAGATGCGAACCAACGTCCAAACGATCTGAAGGCGAGCGTCGAACTCATTGGCTATTCAAACGCGCTCGCACAGCATAGCACATCCTTGTTTAGTATAGCATAACAAGGGAGTGGTAAATGGAAGTGAGAGTGAGGATGACAGAATTGAAAGTGAGAAGATAAAGAAGGACGGGAGATCAACTACGGAGAGAGAGAAAGAGAGAGAGAAAATATGCAGAAGGAAAGAGAAGTAGACAGAATGGGATGAACGAGAGAAAGGGATAGGAGCCGAGAGAACGACTGCACATAGAGAAACAGAGGCATAGAAAGAAAGAGAAAACAGCAAAAAAAGGTCGGAAGACACGAAAAAGCAAGAAGAGAGCGAGTATAGTATAGTAGAGCATAGTATAGCATAGGAGGGCGTGGGAAAAAGAGAGGTGAGAGGGTAGAAGCCTAGTGAAGCCGACCAGCAAGGTGCCCATTAGCTTTGGTGTGACCCAGCACTGCACGACTGACTGCTAGCTGGGCTTTTTTTTTTAGTTGGAATTACATCTATCGACACGATAGGGTCAACAACCCAAGCTACAAACAACAGCAACAAACATCCACTACGCCTACATCCTCATTAATGTTGACGACTGTTTCGTCTACATATGACAATACGATCGGGCAGTCTAGTACATTCCAAAGCAGCCAGGGCAACAAAAATGCATGACGCACTGCTTCGTTGCTCAAATATTTACAGCTGCCGAAGAAACACAATGACCCTCTTGGTCATTCCGCTTAATTACGAATAGGTAAGCCGCGCATTAGTAGATCAGCGATCCGGCTCGTGTGGCCTTCTGACGCAGCAGCAAGCTATATATATCCGCAGCGCATCAACAAAGAGGCACCGCAGTTTCGACTATCTGGCAGCTCATTTTCGCTACCATACAGTGCTCGAGAATGCGGTACACTTTAGGTACGGTGAACACTGCAAGCATCTGGAGCCACAAAAGAAATATGTAAATACAGAAATGAACGCGACCTCCCATCCTCTTCCCTCCTCTCTCTCTCTCTTTCTCTCAAACACACACATGCTCCGCCACATACTAAGATTTCAAGAACTCGTTAGAAAGAGCACAGAATATACTGCGGGCTGAAATGCACGCGACACGTCAGGGGACGAAGAATTGCCGTGTATACAAAAGAAGCGCACGTGAGACAGCGAGTATTGTGTCACAGGAGTTAGAGATTGTAAGTTGGCGTCGCCTCATAACCTGCAACTGGAAGCGTTATCTAAGCCGGAGTCCCTGCGAGACAACACCAGCAAAATACATTCTGGGTCATTTTGACATTATCAAGTGTCTGATTGAGCAAAGTTTTCATGCATGGAAACTTTAGGCTGCTAATTAAACAGTGCACCAGTCTACGTGCCATGGATTTTAATGTGACTTGTTTTGAGGACACAACAAAGAAATTAAAAGAAGCTAGCAAAGCAGCAAAAGCTCAGAACGGGATGGTGGACGCAATCGCAGCAAACGGAAGAACAAGCGCTCAGAAGCGCTCGTCAATCAACTGCTAATGTGATGTCCTAATTGCGTCTGTTACCGCAGGTATGCCATGAAAACTTGCGCGTGCCCACGGACGGGCGAAGCACGCACTAAATAAGGACAACTGTCTCAACAAGTTTTAAACGGCACAACTATGCATGGTGAGTATGTTTATTTCTGAAACTTTTTCCCGCTTCCCTTTGCTTTTCTTCATCTTTACGGGGTTTTTTTTCTTTTGCTTGTTTTTTAAACTCTTGTGGAAAAGGCTTGTAGAAAATACGCGGAAGCTCAGGCAGGCGTGCTATATATGCAGCGGCGGGAAAGAACACCGGAAATAGCATACGCGGTCCCGAATGTTGGCAAAGTATACTTCTATCGACGTAAAACCGATAACCGAGTCCGGTTCATTTTAAATAGAACTTTAACAGCCTCGTCACCATGCTGTGTTGAGCTATGGGCAGCCTTGAAAGCAAATGGAGGCAGCTGATATCCGAGCGTTTCCACGTTGTTTGTTAGTAAACGAAGCAAGACGCCTCACGCACATTTCACGCGCTGCACGCACGCGTGGGCGCCCGGACATGCAAATGACGCGAAAAGCCCTTCACAGGCTGCCAAAGTGCGCGGTGTCCCCCAGCCAGTCGCGGCTGAGACCAAGCCGAAACGAACCGGCCAACAAGGCGACTACAGGGCGCGGCCATGAACGCCGGTTCCGGATATCAAGACGCAGAGGTCGAAACAGGGCCCTCGCTTTCCTCCAGCCGCCGCACCACGAGAAGCCTCGCATAGTATATGTTGCAGCCTTGCAACTGCGTCGAGCTCCGACTTTATCTCCGTGCCTCCTGAGGCTCTCTGTCAACGCCTTCTCTCCTCATTGCTTATTCGCGCAGAGCAAGTTGATACGCTCTGCTTCTTTTCCTATATCAAGGCTGTCTTTTATGCAATGTGTCTGCGATATCGTAAAAACCGGCGACAATGGTGTTCTTGTCTGTCAAGTGTACGCTATGCACACGTAAAAGCCGAATGTTGACCTACAAAAGCCATCTCCCCTCGCGAGAATAAATATAATTTCCGCAACTGCGTAGGGCTACTGAATGCTACACTCTCAGAATAGATGGAAGAAAAAAAAACAGGCCTTGTGTAAAGACCATCTTGCGAAGACGCCCTGGGCACCGTAACGTTGGCCTCTGGACTATCGTATATTGTTACGGTGCGACGTAGACATACATGAACCAGGGCGGTGGTGGCCAAAGTAATTCGTGACATTCTCCCACCCTAACCCACGGACACAAAAGATAAAGACAACACTGTTCAAGCATATATACCCGCCTGACTTTGTATACGCTCGTGCAACAGTTCAGAAAGGACACACTAAACGAAAATGACCTGAAATAACCTCAAAAACTGGGTAAACCATTTGTCCTCTAGCGCACTACCTTTCCTGGTTTTTTTTACCACCTACTACCGAGGTAAAAATTTACTCTCGTGCTAACTGAGTTTTTGAACGTAGGGAGAGTAGTAAATATTTACCCCAGTGAGGTTTTCAGCGAGTATAGAGGGAGTAAATTTTTACTACCTTCACAAGGTTTTTGAGGTGATTACTGGGAGTTATTCCTGGTGGTAAAAAAAATAAAAATTGACGGGTGCATTCGGCCGGAGACGACAAATTTATTGAATAGCAGAACTGATTGAATTTATTGAACGGCAGAATTGGTGACACATAGATTCACATACAGACAAACACGCACACACAACAAATGCAGAATAATACACCACTAGAACAGGTTGCACGCGTTGCTCGACTACACTTCGACAATCCGGTATATATATAGGCACGACTTTTTGACCGGCCAAGTAGTACCGGTAGGAGAGCTCTTTTTTCCATCGATTAACAACGACGCTTGAAGGTGCAAGCGTAAGCTTCAGGTGGGCTGCAGGGCACTAAATGTCACACCAACCTTTTATTATAAATCTACACGATCTCACCTTTTTGATTATCCAATAATTGCTTGGCACACCGGGCTCTTTGCCCCACGCGTGTTAGCACTGCTGATGCACAAGTCCATAAAATATACCTAAGTACACACAAACCATCGTAGCTCAATGATTTTAATTGAGCGACGGTGCACAAACACAGTAGCAGCACGTATTCATCACAACGGGCGTAGAGGAGCGGTGCACGCCTGCACACAAGCTGCTTACCGACGGCGTTCTAGGCCTTTTCGAGGAGCACGGCTATCCGATGAAACACAGCTGGCGATCACAGAACACATATCCTGTGCGAATTTCGTCGTCATTTCAGACACAAATGAACACGTGACCGCTATCTTATGGGGACGGGGCGGTGTATGCATACTTCCAATGAAAGATCACCGTCCGGGTTTTCTTCGTGCTCACCGGCAGCCGCTTGCTGGTTCCTTCTGCCTCGTATAGGCTTCGCGCTACATGTTTGAGAACAGTTGGTGCATGAGGTGGGCGATCCGGGCAGCACATTACTCACGCAGACATCGCCTACTGTTGAACAAAATATATATGCGATGCTTCTTTCACCTGCCCCGGCGACACACTCCCACTGGTCACTGGCGGCCGCGGCTCGGTGCCGACGACAGAGTGAAGCATTTTGCTTATTGCTTCTCCAGTAGGCAAGCATGGACGATGACATCAGATTGATTTTGTTACCACTGGCAGATCTTCGCGATTTGGCTCGGAAGCGAGATATCCGCGACGTGCAGGTTCGGGGGGCGCTCGGAAGCGCATAATCGCTCGATGATGTAGGAAACACGTGAGATCCATCAGCCCAACGAGACACACAGATACCGAGCTTCTTGCACCGTCTGTCTCCAAGGCCACCGCCGAGCAAAAGCCAACAATTTGCGAAAATATGCAGGACAACTTTCCACAGCAGGTTTTCTTTCTTTTTTTCCTTCTTTTGAGATTCCCCCCCCCCCCATATTTTTTATTTTTCGCTCACAGAATGCTGTTCTCGCTTGTTGTGCCCATGCTGCCCCCAGTTCCAGTGAAAGTGTGTTGACTCGAGGTCAGCCCTGAGGCACGGCGATACCAAAAAAAAAAAAAAAAAAATCTGTGGTCTTCGCGTACCTTCATGATTCACTGAGAGCGTCACAATGGGGGCATGGGGCAAAAGCCACCGAAGCAGCTGCACCTTGCAGTCACGTGGTAACAAACCCTGAAACGCAGGTTAAAAATCACGTGATAGAAAACTCCCTACGTGGTAAAACTGGATTTTGACATCTTTTTACTACTTGCCTCAGAGGTGGTGGTAAAACTATGTCATGTACCATCTTTTACTCCCACACGAGGTAGTAATTTTAAACCCGAGAGAGTTTTCAGAGGTCATGAGCCGGAAAAACCTCAAACTTGGATAGTTTTTGCTTACAGTGGAGGCGCACATTCTCTTCAAACCGATGGAGGCGGAAATGTTGTAGGCCCGTGTGCTTAGATTTGAGTGCACGTTAAAGAACCCCAGGTGGTCTAAATTTACGGAGCCCTCTACTACGGCGTCTCTCATAATCATAGCGTGGTTTTGGGACGTTAAATCCCACATATCAATCAATCAAATAATTCTCTTCAAGTGCTACATATAAAATTCTGTACTTTACACTTCGACAAAGACAAATCGACGCGGGCGACAGGATATAGCAAAGGCTTAATATGTAACTCGAAATGAATCTGAAGCGCCAGCAACAGCACGAACAGAAGTTTATGGAAACGCAAAAACAAACCGAAATAGTAGTTCACTACTTACCGTTATTCTCATAACGGTATGAAGTTCACCTCCGAGCTTCACCTCAACGAACACCGACAAATTTTTTCATAGTGGAGCTTATGAAGAAGTTTGTTAAGTCTGTATGATAAGACTTAAAAATCGCAAGCCAATTGCATAAAGCGTGCGTTTGTGACTGTAAAATCATAAAACTTGTTTGTACTGTGTTTCCAAAGCGTTCTTGACGGCGTGGCGGAAGAAAGAGGATATGAATAACTGAGTCGTCGACTGCAGACAGAAATAACCATTTTTCTTTAAGGGGAATTGTTTCAGAAAAAAAACATTCATTGAATTGTATCACTTATCGTGCATTGAGCTCGAAATCTAGTTCGAAAATCGGCATGAAATATGAAGCAAATAAATCCGTGGAGGCACAAACGCGCAGCAGGTGCCACTGGCAATACCGTAGACCTCGTGCCCACCTATAATCAGCAGGAGCTTTGTGACGTCACCTTGAGGGACCTCAAAGGAACTGAGTGTTCTTTGCAAAAGTTGTTACAACGTACTGTGTGGTGTCAGATCTTTTTTACGATAGATATAAGCGCGTATTGCTACAAATATGGCGAAGTTTCGAAGTCGCATTAATTGCTCTATATAACCATGCATGTTTGAACATTGATCGCTCGTGTACGAACGAGTAGGTCATTTTCATTCAGACGGTGCAGACGACAGCCAATGCGATCGCAATCGACTGGCAGGACTGCAGTGCGTGGGTCGCGACTCACCGCGATTCACACCGATCCGACGTGTGGCACCATATGTTACGGCACGCGGCATACGCGATTCAGGACACATGCAGCGGAGCGTTCATCCAAACGGGTGAGCAGCGCGCACGGCTACATCCAGGTCCAGCGCCCGAAAAGTGCATAACGAACAAATTCGCACGACGCTGTTTTTCTGTTACGCACAAAATTAGTCAATAAAAGCATCCCTTCACGAGCGACGAGCGCGTCCGAACAGCGCGCTGCAATGACGGCTTCTCTGACAGCCCTGGATAGGGACGGTATAAGACTAAATAAGCGGGCGCCGCAGTCATCGCTGTTTACAAACCAAAGCGAGCTCGGCATATATACAGTTGCACCTGCTGCTGCAATTAATGTTTGAACTTTTATCTTGCGCACGTTATTACATGCATCCAGTTCTCGACGACCTCGACACTACGAGCAAACAGATAGAAGCGAAGCGAGTCGCTGTGCTGACACTAGGCAGTGTCACCGTTTTCAGTGCCCTTCCCTCACTGCTTTCGATCACGTGAGTGGTTCGGTGCTGAACGCTGCTTTGTCAAAATCATGCGTTTCAAACACCTTTTTATTGAATTAGGAGCAATTTCCAGCATGTAAGAAACAAAGTGCAGTCATTTTATAATGTCGCTGTGACCGGCGACACCAGCAAGTGCAGGCCGCGGGCAGGCCAAAGTTATCGAAGGCTTGTCTCGCTTGCGGTCATTGTCTATAAAATGCCTCGACATGGCCCAGTTGGTTTTGTAAGTTTGAAATATTTGTTTCGTCGATCCATTTTATTTATCAACAGTTATATATTTAGCAAACATCTTTTGATCGTGTGGAGAGAGAGAAAAAAACGTAAAAAGAAAGGCAGGGAGATTAACTATGGCTGATCCCCGGTAGGCTACCCTGCACTAGGGAAGGGGAGAGGGGGAAGGAAAGTTATAGAGGAGGAGAAAAAAGGTCACTGACTGGGACGACGCGTAACAGTTTCACCAATCGTGCGAAAATTCACAAAGTGCCACTTTATTGAAACCATGTAGGTCTTTTCATGCCGAGTCCGGCGCAGTCACTCGACATGGCGAATCCGATCCATTAACTCAGAACGTAAGCAAGACTATAGAAATAAGGCCGTAGAAACACAAATGAGGAACTTGGTGTCACAGAAACCTTCAAGTGAGAAACAAGAAGGGAGTAAGGGCAAGAAATCCTTGCTAACTGAACTATTGACGCTACGCTGGGAAGCACATAGAAGGCACATACGAATGCAGTGATCCTGCTCGTCCCTGTAAGGTTGACGCCACTTCATGTTTATTTTCGCTCCCTGTTATGTTCAGCGCCCATATTTGTCGGGACGGTGTATGCGCATCTAAAATATAAACAATTTGGGGTCACGTGACCTAGGCAGAAGCGTCACGTATGACGCTATTGTAAAGCGGAACAACATACAATACTAGTCTCCCAGTGACAATGTCCAATTACTTGCACTGAAAATATAGCGATACCTATACGCAACGCCTCGCAGAACCTTCTCAGCCAATATTCAAATTGTACGGCCGAGGTACTGACGGTTCTGCTCTCGTCAAGTGGTGTTGCTGAAATTTAAGACTCTCCCAAGTTCGTTTCATTATTTATCGCACAAAAATTGGTGCAGCTAGCGCTATAGTGGCGCAAGGCTGCAAGCAACAGCTGGGCAGCCCTGCTCTCTTTCTCTTTCTATATTTCGCGCTGTATTTCTTATCTTTCTTTATGACCTCTGTTTTATCTTGTTTCTTTCTTTCAATCTTTCTTTATATATTTCTATCTCTTTCTCGCTCCGCTTTTTTCATCTTTTCTCTGTTCCTCGCTTCTTTATTATTATCTCTTCCTTTATCAGCTTATTTTTCTTTATGTATCTTTGTTTCGATCTCTGGCTTTCTTTCTCATTCTGTCTCTAAGCCCCAACTCACTGTTAACGCCTCAATTATATAAGAAGTTTTATAGAGAATGTGTCACACTGCGTCACAGATTTGTTAATAAAAATGACATTGTCTTAGCAGACGAACTCTGCGTCGAGGCGGACCTTTTTTGCCAATGCTAAAGTTACCTTAAAGATATTAGTTAACAAACAATTCTTTAATGACCTTTCTATTTTCACGCTGGTTACTTGAAAAAGTTGTCAGCCAGAAGTCTGCCCACTGTCTGACACAATATGTGCCGCCACATGTATGTGCATACAGAGCGTGAAATTCAATTGACACCGAGTTGCACGATGTACTACCGTTAAAGAAAAAATGTTTTAATTTCCGGCTTTCTTGAGACATCGCGAATACACAGATACGCACCAAACATCAAATGCAGATGTATAAAGCTGGATATGTAATCTCTTGCCACTTTCCACGGCAAGATACTGCCGCGACACGCCTTCATTCAAGTTTAGTCACTCTTTCGTCACGGGAAGTTGTCCTCGGGGCCTATATATATATATATATATATATATAGATATATATATATATATATATATATATATATATATATATATATATATATATATATATATATATATATGTGTGTGTGTGTGTGTGTGTGTGTGTGTATGTGTATGTATGTATGTATGTATGTATGTATGTTGTGTGTGTGTGTGTATGTATGTATGTATGGGTGTGTGTGTGTGTGTGGTATGTATGTATGTATGTATGTGTGTGTGTATGTATGTATGTAGTATGTATGTATGTATGTATGTATGTGTGTGTGTGTGTATGTATGTATGTATGTAGTGTGTGTGTATGTATGTATGTATGTATGTGTGTGTGTGTGTATGTATGTATGTGTGGTGTGTTGTGTGTGGTGTTGTATGTCTGTATGTATGTATGTATGTGTGTGTGGTATGTATGTCTATGTATGTATGTATGTATGTATGTAATGTATGTATGTATGTATGTATGGTGTGTGTGTGTATGTATGTATGTGTGTGTGATGTAGGTATTGTATGTATGTATGTGTGTGTGTGTGGTATGTATGTGATGTGTGTGTGTGTATGTATGTATGTATGTATGTATGTGTGTGTGTGATGTATATATGTATGTATGTATTGTGTGTGTGTATGTATGTATGTATGTGTGTTGTGATGTATGTATGTATGTATGTATGTATGTATGCATGTATGATGTATGTATGTATGTATGTACGTATGTATGTGTGTGTGTGTGTATGTGTGATGTATGTATGTGTGTGTATGTATGTATGTATGTATGTATGTATGTGTGTGTTATGTATGTGTGTGTGTGTGTGTGTGTGTGTGTGTGTGTGTGTGTGTGTGTGTGTGTGTGTGTGTGTGTGTGTGTGTGTGTGGTGTGTGTGTGTGTGTGTGTGTGTGTGTGTGTGTGTGTGTTGTGTGTGTGTACAGTGGCAACCCACAACTTCTCTATGTACGCAACTGCCTTGAAATTATTATTTGAAAACTTAATTAACAACCTTTTCTTTATTAGTCTTTTCGTTATCATTTTAACGGCGAAAGCTATTCCGGCCTAAACGTACAGTTCACCTGCGAAGACGAAAGGAGCCTTACACTCACAGCACATTCACAAAAACTATAGTATATAAAAAACACACAAAGCTTCTTTCCTGAGCAGAAAAGTCAAGCACGCGGTTTTTCTTGTACGATCAGTAGCTTCGAGTTTATGAATTCACAAAAAGTTTTAGCAGAATACAAAAGTTCACATTTTTTTCTTTTTTTTCTCTCGTAAGTTCAAAGCGCGTGCAACTAGCGAGTCACCGTAAACTTTTATAAGACTCTGTAGTGCACGATAAACCGTCAAGAGTCACAGTGTGTGTTTGGCGAAGGAGTTAATATTCTCCTTCTCGCGATTCATCCTCAGAAACGGTCTCCACATAAAAAAAAATGATACTCTGCGCATTCAGTTAAACGCACACAACGCAACATGCTCCTCGACTTTTTTCTTCACTGCTGCGTATACTTAACGCAGTCCTCTGGGTCAAAGAGGTTGGAGACGCATCACGAAGTGGATAGCGGTCGTAAAGTAGGGTTTCGCCCACAAGCGGTATCGGGCGCCGGACTTTGACCACGGTCTGGACAGCCCCTTTATCAAACTTTGAAAAAAAACAGCGACAGCCGTGATATCTAAGAAGAAACTCCTTACCTAGAAGCTATAGGCCTCGCCCGTAATCAGTGCACTCACTAAGCCGGCCGAGCGGTACACCTGGATAACCAAGGAGCCAGCCACCCTTGTATGTATGTCGGTGCTTCTGTACAAGCACACTAAAAGGATGTGACGACATTGCGTCCACGTCCGATAACTCTGGGCGTCCCTCCTAAATAAGTGCTGGTGCATTGAAGCAGTATATCATATGAGTAGAGGAGAATGTGATTTTGTCTCGCACTGAATATAAAGTGAGCTGAAGGTCAGTCAGACCTTTCTCGCACCCAGACTTCTAGATCTCCATATTCTACAGTCTTTTTGGGAAAAAAATGATAACAATAAGGTCACTGTGCCGACACTCAATCTACTTCGAGAAGTCAATTCACTTATGCATATAGCTAGGCTAGTTGGTACTGTTTGAATGCTTCAGCAATACAAGCCAACACGCACTAGACTACGCAGAAAGACACAGGAAGACCACTGGACGATTCTTCAGGGCGAACGACAAAATCATTGACCGATAAAAAGCCACGGCGATGTAGCTGATATAGGTAATGGAAGGGTGAGAACACACGTACATACAGTGAGAACGAGATATATGTCTATAGTTGCTTGGGCCCTCTCTCCTAACCACACAAGTGTTTTCCTCCTTCCATTACCTGTATCAGCTTCGTCGCCGTGGCTAGTTGCCAGTCAATAATTTTGTTGTTATCACGGAATAGTATAGTCTGGTATTTGTCTAGTGTCTTTCAACTCGCAACTGTAGCTAGTTACTTTTAAATTGAAGATACTTGTAACTGTAGAACAGCTACTTTCTCGCACGTTAACTATGACAGAAAATATCGGTACAGTTATTTCTATTCTTATAAAAAAAATTATCCGACAGCAACAATCCTTGAAGGTCGACGTAAAACGCTTTCCACTTTACTCTTTTTCATCATCTCCTCTCCACCTTTCAACTTTCCGCAACAAGGATGCTGGCGCAGTTTAGTTGAAGCTGAGATTACTTTCCTTGCAGGAGGCCGAGGTTGGAGGTTGGTCTTGAACGCAACTTCAGGTTTGCTTGTAAAATACATGTTGTAAAACAGGGGCTGTGTGTACGAGCCGACATTTCCAGAAGCAGACTCATCTTCTTCAAGGCTAGGACTAGCCTTGAAGAAGACGAGTCAACTTCTATAAATGTCGGCTCGAGCACAAAACATTTGCTTACGGAACTTTTCATTTGAAGCTCCCGTCTTCCGCTTCCGGCCGTACTTTTTTTTATATCATAAATCGATGAAGTTGCAACTGAGCAGCTCGCTATCTACGCCCGTTTTTATTGTTTTTTTTTCTTTCGGCATATGTGTGTTCTTGATGTGCCTGTTGAGTATTAGGACGTCAAGATTGCAGTCTTTTTCGTCCCAAGCTTCGACACAACTGTGTTTGCAAGGCACTTAGAAAGCAGCAGCACGCGAATTGGTTGACAGCCATAAATGCCGTGATTTAGCGAAACAATTTTTTGAAACCTCTTTCGAACTGATGGTAAAATGTTTATTCCCACTTGACACGGCAATTATTAAAATTGTATGGACGGTTCGCCTACAATGCAGGTGGCATACTCAGCATACACTCCCATATCTAAGCCGAAAAGGGCTAAAGTGGGGTATGTCATTGGCCCTTTAGGGGACTAAATGGGCTTCCACAGATTTTCAACCAATTTTGGACAAACTGCGGAAGCAACTGCAAGGTTTCAACTGTTACCCCTTAGCACTTACTCCACTGGGTTTAAATTTTGGTCCTCGTAGAATGCTTCAGTGGGACTAGCAGTTGAACCATCTGGATGAATGGAAAAAAAATGGCGACCCTGCACTCATGTATTTTGGTCATACAACACACACACACACACACACACACACATAAATATATATATATATATATATATATATATATATATATATATATATATATATATATATATATATATATATATATATATATATATATATATATATCACAGTATTTTGACCTCTCATATAGTGCCAGTGGATGACTTTTACTCGGCTTTAAAAAACAATAAAAATTGACACCGCAACGTGTAAATTTACATGGGCTCATTCGCAGCACCGAAGCACACCGATATTTTATTATGGATCTATCTCAGCTTCAAGATCCTTCCAGTGAGAAAGTAGGAATTATGAGGCTATCGTGTCAGCCGAACCAGAGTTCGCAGTGCTGGTGCACGAGTCCACTAACACAAACATAGCAGCAGCGCTTATTCGGGATAGCCAGCGAAGCAGCCAGGCGCCCCGCCGAAGCCACCACTGATTATGATAAGGAAAAGAAAAGTGCCGCCCGTAACTGTCTGTCATTTCGATGACACCTCAAC
This sequence comes from Rhipicephalus annulatus, assembly GCA_013436015.1. Classification (NCBI taxonomy): domain Eukaryota; kingdom Metazoa; phylum Arthropoda; class Arachnida; order Ixodida; family Ixodidae; genus Rhipicephalus; species Rhipicephalus annulatus. The sequence goes on from WOVY01014823.1 coordinate 455,149, forward strand.
AGGTCGGCACCGTTTATGGGGTACAGGGAATAAATGAAGATAAGTAGGTAAAAATAGAGAAAAGAAAGTCGGATTCTATCCGCTCCACGTACGCGCGCAAGAAAACACACACGCAACACGCAGCCGACAGAGAAGACCACCGAGAAAGCCAGGGGTACAGTGATGCGCACGATTTAACGTGGACAAGAAGAAGAGTGGGCAATTCCAAACTCACTCAGTTGTCCCCGATGGTCGCACCGTTTCAGAGCGCTAAAGCCAAGGCTGCAGCACAAACTGGCCGCTCCAGAGAGTCCCCCGGGAGCGTCGGGATTACAGCACGAATTGCCCCAACTAGCGTGTTTATCGAGGTAACCGACGAGAGGTCGGCAGGTGTCGAGGAAGCGGGCGGTGTCGTCGTCGCGTTCTTGGGCACGGCAGCAGGAACCAGCGGTTGCGAAAAAGCGCGCAGTGTCTAAGTCGCCGTCGAAAGCTTGGTGACGACGGCAGAGGCCGGCTGAGTTGTGGATGAGGGCGAAACCGTCGTCGTTTTCGTGTGGACGACGGGCGCACTCGTTGTAGGACGAGGGGCGGTTTCCGAGCTCGTGCCGCCGGTGCCGGCGAGCGCATCTCGGAAACAGCGCCCCTTGATGATGGTCGCGCTGCTGCCAGAGGTCCTGCCCTAGAGCGTGGCGGCGAGTCACGGTGCCGTCAGTTGAGCCCATGATGACCGCGGCCTTGCGCTGGAGTTGCCAGGACGAGCAGCACTGCTCGGTTGCAGAATGTTTCCCGCGACAGTTCATGCAGCGATGGTGTTGTGCTGCGCACCGATGGCGTTGCTACGCTTACGAGGAGTACGGCTAAACGACCACCGGCAATTGCAACATGCGGCTTGTGTAAGAATTTTTGTTGTCGTTACTTTATAGTCAGAAATGGACGATAAGTAGATGTCTGCTGTTCGCGGCGTATTACAGAGTGATGAAGATATGTGTATACTTATAGCGACGAGACCGTTTACAGACACGGTTATTTCATCATGCTGGTAAGTCGTTTGGCCGTCGGTAGATATAACGTATGATCTCAGTAGCTTGCGACTAAAAGCAATCAATGCGCACTTCGCTGGCGAGATCTTGAGACCCTGTTCATTGAGGTATACCGATACCAACGTCGCAGCTTTCTGAAGCCTTGCGCGTACCTGAGGTCTTGTCACGCCAGGTGCCCAGATGCAGATGTCGTCAGCGTACATGGGTAGCTTGACCACAGTTGGTAGTCGTTCCACAAGACCTATATGAGAACTAGGTTGAATGGGGTTGGACTCAAGACGCTACGTTGCGGTACTCCATGATTCGTGAGGTGTTTGGAGTTTGGACCATTTGCAGTGTTCAGAAATAGTGTCGGCCTTCGTAAATAACTGCGTGTCCAACAATACAGTTGACCACCTAGGCCCACTAGCTCCATGGCTTCGAGGATGGCATCATGAAGAACGTTGTCGGATGCTCCTTTCACATCAAGGAACATGACAACAGATAATTGTTTACATGCATTTTGATGTCGGACGTACGTGCCAAAATCGATAACATTGTCGATCGAACATCGGTGACGGCGAAAACCAGTCCTGGCGTTCGGATATATCCCGTAGTATTCAAGGTACCATACAAGCCTGGCCAGGATCATTCGCTCCATTACCTTTCCAATGCAACTTGAAAGCACGAATGGTCGGTAAAAAGTAATGGCTAGGAGGAACTTGCCAGGCTTAAGAAGGGGTACCAAGCGGCTAATCTTCCAATATCGCGGAACGACACCAGCTTTCCAGCATTCGTTGAAAACGTTAAAGAGCACATCTCTGCTCTTAAAATTGCCATTTACTCTGCAGGCCATAGCGGAAAAAAAATCTTTCTAGGTGGGGGGGGGCGGGGAGGAGAGGCACGGGCTCTTTGTGAAACCCCCTGGCTACGCTACTGTCTCTGAGACGGAAAAGCTTGCGTGAGGTGCCCGGCAGCCGCGGCCGCAGCCTCATTACCTCTAAGGCTGTGGTGGTCGCCTTGATGTATGCGAGTGTGCTCAGCTTATCGCCAAAATGAAGACACCTGAACAGCTTCACTCAGAATTCGCATTAGGCAGTATCCCAATCGTCGGTAAGTCTCTTTATTAATAAATTTTATCACTTGGTTCATGATTTCCTTTTATACTGTAACGCTTTACCATAACGTTTATACTGTAACGTTATACTGAAACGGAAGAGTGACAGCGTTACGTTTTACAGTAACTATAGCTCACAAACGTAGAAGCTTGAACTAGGTGGTCTGGGTCCATGATGGTGAATTTCACGGAGCGAGGATGTAGGGAACAAAATGGGACAGAGTATAAAAGCGCTGTTTTTTTTTTTTCACAGCACTTGTACAAGCTTGTCCTACATCCAGTCAGGCAATCACACTCGAATCATGACAGTGGTAGAAATGAAGTGCTATCACCTAATTTGTATTCTGTTCCACTTCTATAATCTCGCAGGTTAGCTGGAACCTATGCCTTGCCACTATCAAGCACTGATTGAAGAGAGGGCTGCAACCCCTGTCCCGGCAATGAACCCCAAGGTGCACCTTCGCTCTTTTCTGCTGTACCATTTCTTTGATTGTTCTCATGCTATGAAAGGCGCCATCATAACTGTGCCTGTTAGACTTTTTTGTTCTTTTTTATTTACGCGATGTAAGGAGATGTTGGCGCACAAATAAGGCTCTGGCTACTGCCTTATCCCTTAGACGTATCGAACAAAGCACGTAGGGAGCAAGTCTCTAAGCATAAGAAGTCTAAGCACATACAATATACAATTTAGCATAACAGTTAGGACATGCGATTTCAAAACAGCGCATTCAGCAATCACATATATGTGCACATACGATGCTGCTAACACAAACTGAAGAGCAACCGATTACTTTTTGAAACTCGGTAGCTGTAACAGAGTTACTTTTTTGGTTTAAACTGTAACTGTAACACTGTTACTTTTTACTGGTAACGTGCTCATAACTGCCCCTTCCTCAGTATATATAAGGTAGCGTATAGGGTAGAGCTGCATCTTGCCGGTACTTACCTACGGTGCAAAAACCTGGAGGCTTACAAAGGTGGTTCAGCTTAAATTGAGAACGACGCAGCGAGCGATGGAAAAGAAAACGACAGGTGTAACCTTAAGAGACAAGAAGGGATCATGTCAGGTAACAAACCGGGGTTATAGTATATCATGTTGAAATCAAGAATAAAAGGACATGGGCTGTGCACGCAGCGCTGTTCATTAAGGGTAACTGACAGGATCCCCAGAGAAAGCAAACGCACGAGGAGGAGGCAGAAAGTTAGGTGGGCCGATGAGATTAAGACGTTCACAGGTATAACATGGCAGCAGAAAGCGTAAGACCGGGTTGATTGGCGGGTCATGGGAGAGGCCATTTCCCTTCAGTTGGTGTATTCAGGATGATGATGATGATGATGATGATGATGATGATGATGACGACGACGACGACGACGACGACGACGACGACGATGATGATGATGATGATGAGATAGAGATTAACCAATTAACCAGGCTCAGCCCTTGTTAACCTCCCTGATATATCTTCTATACCCCTGCGTGCTCATCTGACTCTTCTGTGCTGCCACAAAAAAAAACGACATATCCACCTGTTTTTTTTTTTTAACTCTACTGCATAAAAATGGTTGCCACTGCGTCACTTGTACTCGCAGACAAGCGAAATAGTTGTTCCAGCTTTTTATATTATAACAAAGAAACAGATAAGCACTATACGGACCCAAAGAATTGGCGCTGCGCTAGTACACTTCAGACGAGTTGCCGTTATTCCTCACAAATTTCTGCTGCGACACGCGTTCAATTTTTTTTTTTTCAAAGTTAGTAACGCGAAGCTCCTGGCGAAACTTTTCACGTGCTCGGCACGCTTGGTTTTGACATCGCCCCGACTTAGGCCTTGTATTCAAATTGGAGTATCTAATATTATATTATCTCTAGATTTCTTTTTAAAATGTATATGCCACCTTCTATAAGAAGGGATGACTTTCTGCCCATATATGCTTCCAAGAACATACTTCCAGTCGTATCTTCGTACACTGCACCGGTTTATTTTAGCTCCCAAACTGCATGGAGGGAGGTTGACAGCTCTAACGGATGCCGGTAATTTCAATGATTCTGCGAATTCAATGGGAAAGTTTTTCGACTCACTTTGAATTCTGTTTATGCAGTCGCAAAAAATGCCACTCAGTTTTCAAACCGACAAGCGGAAGCACAGGTGCAGAGCAATAAGTTTCTGCACCTGCGATGTGCTTTCTTTATTTTAAGCGTGTCGATGGCCTTGTATTGTTACGTTGCAGGAATGCCGCCATAAAAAAAGAAATGTGAGGAGCACAAGCTGAAGGTCACTGGGCTTCATCATCATCATCATCATTACTGCGCCCACTGCAGGGCAAAAGCTTCGAACCATGATGGGCCAATCAACCCACTCTAGTGTTTTCTGCTGCCACGTTATACCTGCGAACTTTTTATTCTCATCGGTCCACTTAACTTTTTCTCTCCTTCGTGCGTTTGCCTTCTCTGGGAATCCAGTCAGTTACCCTTAATGACCAGCGCTGCGTCTCCGCCTCATGTCAATTTCTTTTTTTTAATTTCAACTATGATAGCCTTAACCCCGTTTTGTTGACTAACCCACTCTGCTCTCTTTTTGGTTCTTAAGCTTGCACTTATCATTTTTCTTTCCGTCGCTCGCTGCGTCGTCCTCAATTTAAGCTAAACCCTCCAGGTTTCTGCTCCATAGATAAGTACCGGCAAGATGCAACTGTTATATGTCTCCCTCTTGAGGGTTAGTGGCAGATTACCATTCATGATTTGAGAATACTTGCCGAATGTGATCTACACCCCACCCCCCTCATCCTTCTAGTTACCTCACTCTCATGATTCGGCTCCACGGTTACTACCTGTCCTAAGTAGACATATTCCTTTGCAAACTCCAGCATCTTTCCATCTATCGCAAAGTGCTGTTTTCTGGCGAAACTGTTGCCCATTATTTTAGTTTTGTGCGTATTAATTTTTAGACCTACTCTTCTGCTTTCCAAGTCCAGCTCAGTAATCATGAGCTGTAATTTATCTCCTCAGTTACTCATCAAGTCAACGTCATCAGCGAATCGCCGGTTAGTAAGATACTCTTCATTAACTCTTATCTCTAACTCTTCCCGATTTAGGGTCCTAAAAACTTCCTGCAAACACGTGGTGAACAGAATTTGAGAGGTCGTGTCTGTCTGCCTTACACCCTTCTTTATTAGGATTCTGCCGCTTTCTTTACGGAGAACTATGGTGGCTGTGGATTCACTGTAGATTCCTTCCAGTATATTTATGTAGGGTTCGTCGAGGCACTGATTCCGTGGTGCCAGCATTACTGCTAATGTCTCGACGAGGTCAAACGCCTTCTCGTAATCTTTGAAACCTATGCAGAGGGGTTGGTTGTATTCCGCGCATTTCTCTTACTTGATTAATAGTATGAATATGGTCTATTGTGAAGTATCCTGTACGAAATCCCGCTTGGTCATTTGCTTGATTGAAGAGTAATGTCACCTTAATTTTATTGGGTATTTTTTGTAAATAGTTTGTAGATACTGTGCTTCTTAACCACCGCCAATAACAGTAACTCTCTATTCCTTATAGCGTAACGTCAGGTGTTCCTCAAGGTGGAGGTTTATGCCCACTGCCATTTTTAATCTAAATCAATGACCTTCCATCTAACATAAAATCAAAACTAAGCCTTTTCGCCGAAGACTGCGTTCATTTTGAAATTCGGTTGACATAATTACTCTTCAACATGATTTAGACAGTATTGCTACATGGTGTGAACAGTGGTTCATGCCATTAAACTTGTCAAATATAAACTAATCTCATTCTCGTGAAAACGCACCACGATAAACCACACGTACCGGACAAATCCGACCCTTATCAGCTCAGCCGGAACTTCCAAGTACTTAGGAGTGCACTTAACACCTTCATTATCGTGGGTATCACATATTCAAAGAATCTGTTCTGACGCATCACGCACACTTGGTTACTTACTTCGCAATCTGAAATCCGCATCCACTGATCGGAAGAAGCGAGCACACCTAACATATGTTCGAGCGAAGGTTGAGTACACGCATCATTCATTTAGCACCCATCACAATTATAATATTTTACAGGTGAAATGGAAGCAGTACAAAACCACGCAGCGCGTTTTATATCATCCTAATACTCGCCACATTTTAGTACTACTGCTTTGAAACGCACTTTGTCAGTTCCAGCCATCAAATCAAGTCGCATAATTGATCTTGTTTGCCTGCTTCATTGCTTCTTTTGTCAGTCACAGGAGACATACGCTTCTTATTCCAGCTGTACGATCCTCTTCGATATTAGCTCCCACGTGTCCTATTGTACGCGTAGGTGGTCGTACAGCGACGACGAATACCTCCTTTTTCCCACACACAATAACGCCATTGTTTCCTGCTCAGCTTGAGAAAATTTTCGCGAAGAACTAACCTGCCATATGCTATAACAATATGCGCCTACAATACCTTGTTAAGTTGTCCTTGTGTTCCCGATGATTCATTTGTTTGATTTCTTTCTTTTATTTGATTCGTAGCCAATTACATTTATTGCACTGTTTCGAAACATGTGTATGAGGGGCGGGGACCTCATGTGATGCCTTCGGGCCTTCAAGGTGTAATAAATGAAATGAAATGAAATGTAAACACTGTTTACGTAGCTTAGTTCGAATGGGGAGCTTCCACGCGAAAGCTGCCGCATGACCAAATGAGAAGATAGCGGTCAGTAGAAACCTTCAAAAGTATTTTTTTTTCCTTGAAAGGCAAAGTGTTATGATGAATCTTACCGCATAAGAACTATTGATTTGCTTTCTATTGAGGTATAAAGCTGATTATTTAAATTGGAGCACCATATGGTGTAAACTGCGTCTCAATGTAGACCGAAATGGTGATTTTCGCATATTTGCGATTTTTGCCTTTTAAAGTTTAAAGCATCAGTAGTCTGGTATAACTTCTGGAAAGTAAGTGTTCATTACTCAGATATTCGAACGCAGTCAATATTATATGAAGCAATGCTAACATGAAACATTTTGCCAAGTTTTTTGGATGTGTGTGTGACGGAAAAAGTGCAGTAGTATTATTTAGCTTCGAACACCTCCCCGCCGCGGTGGTCTAGTGGCTAAGGTACTCGGCTACTGACCCGCAGGTCGCGGGTTCGAATCCCGGCTGCGGCGGCTGCATTTCCGATGGAGGCGGAAATGTTGTAGGCCCGTGTGCTCAGATTTGGGTGCACGTTAAAGAACCCCAGGTGGTCGAAATTTCCGGAGCCCTCCACTACGGCGTCTCTCATAATCATATGGTGGTTTTGGGACGTGAAACCCCACATATCAATCAATAGCTTCGAACACCTTAAACAGACGCCTTTGCTCAATATTTAAACCAAATTTCTTATTGAAAGAAGACATGGTACGAATAAATGTTCTGCCAAGCATCACTCGGAAGACATAGTGCGGAATTCAATATGCCCCCACATGACTGACAAAATTTTTTTTGTTCTTTCTGATATATTCTACCAATTAACTGCTTTCCCGACAAGTTAGCCCAATCTTCAATAGTGTAGCTATTATTATTATTATTATTATTATTATTATTATTATTATTATTATTATTCGTCTTCTGTAAATAGAAAACACGAATATACAAAGGAAATGAGGGACCAGGCTGACAAACACCACCAAGAGAGGCACAACAGCTGCTTGCTCCTTTTGGAAGGGAAGACATATAGAGGAAAGGCTTATAAGCAATCCCTACCACTACAAGCAAGAAACTTAACATCTCTACCAATAGCTTGGAATTACTGGTAAAACTCAGCTAACTCCAACACTAACTCTGCTGATGGTTCCACCAGTCTTGTGCTGTTAGTGCAAGCTTCATACTTTTTCGAGTACATTTGAGATGCTCACCAAAATGGCGGGGACGTTTGGCAAGGAATTATTTCTAACTGTTAATTCATTTGTGTCCAGCTGGACTGGCTGGTCATCACAGAAAGATTAATGCTGAGAAGTAACTTCATAGCCTCGTGCTGCCTCGGACATGTATGCGGGGGGTTTACGGGAATACAGTTTAAAACTCTGCGTGTCATAGGCCCTTGACACGAACCAAATATTCACCCCAAAAATTACATTATCATTTCACAGTTACCAGCTCCCTGCTGCGCAAGTATGAAAGCCGCATGTCGTCACTAAGGCAGCCTAAAAGTCGGTGTACGACGGAGCTCTCAAACGAGTTCACACTACCCATTAAAACACGAGACACACCAAAGGCGTAAGTTACGAATGAAGCATAGAATTCTCGATCCCGGCATCGAGAAAACGTTTGGCAGCTCCAATCATCACCGTCACCACACGACGGTTCGGACATGTCAAGTAGTGGAATGTGCCATATATCTGAATAACAGCCATGCGTAAGCACCTATAGCGACACATATAGTATAAACATCCAAAACTAAAATAAAAAAAACTACCGCGGGAAAGAAAAGAGGGAGAAGGCCGTAAGTGGGGGTTTTGGTCTCAGTCCAGACGGCACCAAAGCGGTCATTGTATAATACTTCGATGCTAAATATTGAACTTCGCAACTCGATCGCGAGTGAAAGCTCCCAATCGGAAAGTTGTAGTGCATTCTGGAAGAAACTTCCCCTGCTGTCTTTTTTTTTTCCTCTTCTACATTATGTTTTACCAAAAAAAGAATGTCTTAGCAAATATGGCTTACATATACGCGATCGAGATGCTCAAACCCTGCCGCACCGTATTTCTATACAGCGCACTGCTGCCGAGAAAGTGACAGATCGATTGAAGGCGTCAGCCATGGAGTTCATGCCAATGATCAGACTTGTTCCACAGACATGCCAATGATCGGCAGTCCGAGAATGCACAGCGTTAAAACCTGAGGAATTACGGTGCTCTCCCCCCTTCACTTCCGGGTCTCGTGTCTACGGCGGTTGTCGTCCTCTTGGGCGCTTTCTTAGCATTAAGAGTTCAGACTTCTCTGGCGCGCACGTCAGTCCACATGCTCCCAAATATCTTTCTATTTGGTCGACCACTTCTTGCAGGACGTCTTGCTGTTGGTGTGTGTAGCCCCCCGTAGTCTAGATGGTGAGGTCGTCAGCATATATTGCATGGTAGATCCCTGCTATTTGTTTGAGTTCCTTTGATAACGAGCTCATCGCCAGATTAAAAAGGGTTGGAGAAACAACGGAGCCTTGGGGCGTACTCTTCGGTGGTATTTCAAGCTTCTCAGGGCGCAAGTCACCCATTCCCACTGTAGATGTCATTTCTTTCAGAAAAAAAAATCTAATGTATTTATACTTGTTTTCTCCGCAGTTATAGATGTTAAGGTGCTGCAGTATGGCTTCGTGCGACACCTTGTCAAAAGCCCATTTCACGTCTAGTGCGAAGATGGCTCTCTGGGTGCGCGTGGCCAGCTTGTCTATGACTTTTTCTTTGATCTGCAGTAAGATTTCTCGCGTTGACAGGTGAGCTCTGAAGCCGAACATAGTTTTTGGGTCATGTCCGTTACTCGAGATAATCAACCATGCGTATGTGTACCATGTGCTCATGCAGTTTATATATAGGTCTTAAGTTCTGAATTTTAATAGGCTTGTTCGGTTAAAAAAAATGAAAAATAAGAAAATGGCGAGAACGATGCACGTTCTAGTTCAGAATCCGCAAAGAATATTTTATTAAAGAGGCATACGCGGGCCTGCTTCATTTTGTTATATAAATGTTAGGGAAGTCTGTAGAAGGTTTTACTGCAGTGATGCCGGCTTTACGACAATAATTAGCGACAATTAAACAGACTGAACGATTTTCTATGGCATCTAGAGCGTCTGTAAGAGTACAACTGGGAGAATCTCAGATTGAAAAGGCGAACTCGACTTTTGACCTAACTAATGCTTTGTCAAAGAAAAGTTTTGAGAAACAGAAACCAAAGCCCGATTACGACTCAAGAAACCGGGGATCTCAACATCAGCTTGTTTTGCGAGCAGACGCGAATTCGTTGCGGCAACGGGTGTGGTCGCACTGGTACAGGTCGCGATGTGAATATCGGCTGCCTTGAGTCACACCATGGCCACCAGTCGCAAATAGTCGCGCAACTGGTGCTGTCGTATATATAGATGGGAATGGGCGTTTGCAGTGAGGCGCGGCCTTGTAGTCCACAAAGAAGCGCGCAGAACAAAAGAGGGAGCACTGACTACGTAACTTTTCGGTTCCCTCACTGGCTTGTCGTGGCACGGCATGTTCTCACGCACATATAATCACTTGCATATTTGTGGGGGGAGGGGGGGGGCATACGATTCCAAATAAAAACGCCGTGACATTATTTTTTTGCAAGCACAGACAACCTATACGCCAGAACACTCCGTATGCTGAAGACAATACGCTGAAACACATGACAGCACGGTAACGTATACAGTTGCTGAGATTTTGGCAAGAAATTTTAAATAGTGAAGTGTATCCTCCATGCTTTTTCCAGCAATAATCAATAATGAACGTTTTTTTTTGTCGTTGTTGATTTTTTCGGCGAATTGTTTAACACTGAGTTTTGAAAAAAAAAAGATTGACCGCGTATGCACACATGGCAATTATTTTCTATATGTTGAAGACTACATACATAGGACCCGTTTTCAGGTCCACAGTCTTCCCATGCGGTACGAAGAGCACTCCCGTGAAACGATCTCGGTATATGGAAGAGCGTTGCGTCTTTCAACACATATACAAAGACCGCCATGCATTCGTTCATTGCGAACAAGGCACGCGTATTGGGCGCCAAAACGTCAATTCTGTTGTTTTTGTGTTTCTTTTTGGTAAGCAAGTGTACGTTTCCTTCAACCATACATAATCTTTCCTCGCCAGAGAATTTTTCGCCAAACCCTAGACTTCGCTCTCGTGAAGGAATAATGCCTTAAGGATCAAGAATCAGCTACGGCCATCTGGTGACGCTCTTTATCGTCCCTTCATTCTCACCACCGACCACATGAAGCGACAAAAGACACGGCGTTGCGCATCCCCTTACAGCATTCTGCCAGCTGCAAAGCGCGCGCTCCCGTTTCAAAACAATGTGAACAAAAATGACGCGGCCAACGTGGCCACCAGCCGTGGCGTTAACGCACGGCAGAACGAGTGATTAGCCCACCTGCAGCTGCGGCGTCTCCCGACAGAATAAAAGGGGCCGCGCGACTCGGCGCCCTGCATGAATAAGAGTGTATACACCATCGAAAATCGCCGTTATACGCATTCTTATGATTTGGGACCACGACTCGGAAACTATACGCCTCGTGTTTTCTTCGAAATTTGCGTGTATATCGTCCTACAGTCGCATAAACATGCGAGATTTCCCATTGAAAAAGAAAAAAAAAAACACGTGTCATATACGATGTGTCCATGCGCGCTTCCGTACCTCAGAAAGCACAGAAGCGGAGCTTCCGGTCGACATCACGTGCGAAAGCCATGTGACGTGATTGGAAGTGTCGCGTATGACGACACTAATAGAGCGGCACCTCGCTGTTAACTGCAGCAGTGATGCTGGCAAAATAGCGCCACGAAGCGGCACTGCGAACGTTAATCGGCCCCTCCAGCGACACAGACCAACCACTGGCAGTGGGTACTGTAACAGTGGCGAAATAGTGACGCTTGCAGGCAGCGCCCTTTACCGTTCATTGAAATTTCGGCGGTGGCATGACGTCACACGTGACGTTTACGTAAAGGCCCCGTGACTCTCGCACGTCACGGCGACCAGAAGTTCTGCTGCCACGATTTTCAAAGTATAATAACCCGCTTTGGCTGGGCGATAAGGACACACAAAATCCTTAAATTTGCCACAGCGGTGACAGATTTATTCTCAAGAAGCTTGAGAGACTTGTGAGGAAACAAGAGACGATAACTGTCACAGTTTGGTACAATATTGCGATAGCCGAACTTGACTATATATTGAGACAATTTACTCACCACGCGCTAGCAACAAATCAGCCTTTGGCACCGTACACAAAGCAGGACATTCGCAATCTTTTTGTGCACCACCGATTACGTGCAGCCTGCTACCTATATACGAAATGGTAAGGCACTAATTTCTTCGAACTCCCATTTCTACCATGCCTATTTCGTATATGTTTGCGAAATGGGCATGGATTGATTGGAATCATTGCTGCAACACTCGGTAAGATTTTAAACGCGACCCCGATGTGTCGGAACAAAACAAGAGACAATAATATTGGTCTGTGAATAATGTCTTCACATGCGGTGAAAGCAAATATCGGTAGAAAAAAATTATGAATTAATTTCACCAACAACATCATCATCAACAACAACGTAATTTTAAATGCCATTCATTCTATTCGAAATTCAAGCGCAGATATTCGCAGCAAAGTACACAGAAATGATGTCAACTAATTATTTGGTTTTTGATTAAAAATTACATTCAAAGCTTTTGCCATTATTTTGCATATATTTGCCCCGTGTCCTGCGTTACAGCACTGTTTTGTTGAGGATCAAAACACTGCTTTGACGCAGCAGGAAGGTTTCATAAACTGCCGTAAACGCGTGCAAAGAACTCCACTCTTCCATTGATTTACGTACTTCAATTTAATTAATAAATTTAAGAGCACCAAACATCCTTGAGGCACAACACAGTGTGTAAGCGTAGAATAGCGTTCACTGTCTGGGGTTTTCTAACGTGCACTTAAAGTGAGGTAAAATGCATTTCTGCATTTTACCTCCATTAAAATATACTCGACTTGGTCACGAATTGAGCGCGGCAGCATCCTAGAGCTATAGCAACAGAATGCATGAACAACAGCGCATTTTTACTATTGTTATTTGTCAACACTCTTACGTACTGATATGTACAGACTCCATATATCTCTCCTCAATCGTAAAGTTTCATACAACATTTACTTGGAGAATCTCTGACGCTACAATAGTTCAGCCACCACGAGAACAATGGGTAGTACACGGATTTGCCTATATATATAGTATTCGTGCTTGCAGGCTTGGAACGCACATCTGGCTTCGTTTATTGTTGTGTTTTTGGTTCTATTCGAATAAAATAATGAACTGTTGTGAACTTCTTCAGCCGATTTGAATCGGTTAGCCCAAAAAAGGTTAATGTGGTGAATTGAAACTTCTGAACTGCTGAAAGAACGAAGCTTAGACAAATCCATGTACAACCGATCATTCGCATGTTGGCCATGCGGTGAAGCTTCCGTAGACTAGCGCCAGAGTTCTCTCTGGTGTGTCTATAGGAAAATCACTATATCCTCCACTATAAAAGGAAATTATTCTATGTACAGGAAGGCGGTGCGGGATAGACAGTGCGACGCCGTGGTGGTGACGTTTCGCATGTACAAGTGAAAACGTTGAACGTGAAGGTCTCTACGATAGCGCGCACTTTCAGTAACGTCGTACACCCGTTTCAGCTGTAGCAGGCCATCCGAAATAATTTCGCTCACCTCCATTTTTCTTTGTTTGGAAATGTTTGAAAGCGGAGCCATAACATTGGTTTCCTGCCTTCTCCCTGCCACATCCTTGATGTAAATATTTACACGCCACAACATGGCAGACTAAGTATTCGACTCTAGGACGATCAGCGCACAAAAAAAGCACAAAAAAACAAAAGAAAGTGCATGACACAAGCGCTGTCTGACAACTGAAAGTTTAATTGACGAAACGTGTCATATATACGCAAATATGAAGGCATAAAAAATTTTGACAACGTCAACCAAGGAATTGATTGATGAACGGCGTCGTTTTGCCGCCTTGTTTTCGAACGAGACCATTCTATGTGTGCGACGGAACCGCGTCAAGTCATGCTCCGTCGACTTTCATAGCGCAAAGAATACGTGCAGATATTGCAGAACAACTCGGAAGCAGTTTCAAGGGTCCCCCAAATAAGAACTACTCACACTGCTGTTCACTGGGCACATTGACACACCGAACGCCGCCGAAATTGAGAGAAAAAAGGAAATAAGACAGAATTGCCAAGCACTTGCCACTGTAATGTAGCGTGCTCACCTCATTTGCGACACAACGACGGAGTGAAAGCGTTGATTTAGCGCAAACAAGAGGAACACAAAAATACGAGGTAGATAATGTTCGGCGTTATTAAAAACTTGTCTACCTTACCTTTTCGTGCCCTTCTTATTTTAGCTAAATCAACACTTTCATAGTGCAAGACTCACAAGCCCGATAGTCCGTCCTACTATCTGCAGCGTAATGTCACGCGCCTGCGGTACCAGCAGCACTCCATGTGCTGCTGGTACCTCAACCGAGTGACGCTTCTCCGTTCGAATTTCGCGCGCTAAACCGGCATGCTCGAGCGCGTGGCAAGCAAACGTGGCTGCGGCGTGCGTGCGGGCGCGTGAAGCAGGTTTTAAACGGATAAACGGCGACACTCACACAGGCAGACGATGGCCATAAGCCTGAGAGCCAGGTCCGGTGGTTCGCAGTCCGGGTACAGGGGCTTCACCATGTAAGTGGCGAATGTCAGGCTGAGTACGGCGAGCGTGGCCGGCTGCACCACCAGCACTGTCACCCAGAGCCTCAGGAAAGCGGTGAGCGGGCCGAACGCCTCCAGCACGTAGGCGTAGTCGCCGCCGGATCGGGGAATGGAAGTGCCCAACTCGGCGTAACATACGGCGCCAATCATGGAAAAGAGTCCGCACAGGACCCATATGACAAGCGAGGCGCCCACGGAGCCGGCGTGCTCGAACACTCCCTTCGGAGAGACGAAAATACCGGAGCCGATTATAGTGCCGACCACGATCATGACGCCGCTGAAGAGGCCGATCTCCTTCTTCAGCTTCACCCGTCCTTCGTCCTCGGCCATTTTCGAGCGTTCGAGAAAGCGTGCTCCAACGTGCGCGGCTTAGTCTGCGTCGACACGACAGCTCTCCCGGCGGTAACGTCTCGCGCACTGACAGCACGCCGCGTTCGGTGACACGAGTCGCTTTCTCAGGCGCCGTCGCCGCGGGCGCCTCTGGTGGCGTGATATAACTTTATAGGAACCGGAATCCGTTGCGGAGAGCCTCTTCGGAAAACCGAAAGAGGACGCGCGCAAAGCTACGCGGGAGTGTTTCAAATGCAGCAGTGGCCACAAAATGTTTCGTTGACAAATCCCCCTAGTAATTAACGAACTAATTTTTTTTCGTCTCTAAATACGGCGTTATAAAACGGGATGCATTCCCCCATACATTGGCCGTTTCCGAAACTTGAAAAAATGTGGGAGAAATTCCTGGCTTAAAAAAGTTTTCTTGACGAGGCGAGATTCGAGCCCGTGTACACACTATCTGAATTCGTGCGCCGTAACCACTCGACTTCTCAATCACCCGAACAGAGCATTTCATAGCCTTGTAGAGTACATGGGGCGACGGTAGGATAGAAGAGAACGAGTTCTGCTTTTATATATATATATATATATATATATATATATATATATATATATATATATATATATATATATATATATATATATATATATATATATATATATATATATATATATAATGTGTGTGTGTGTTCGGTCTTGCTCACGGCAAGTTATCTTTTTTCACCCACTTTTCTTTCTTTCTGCACATTTACATTACAATTGGGTTTAATAACTTCCCCTACACATTCCTTGGCATTATTGTCAGTTAGATCTCATTAATATTGTGTCAAAACACGGAAATATACACTTTTTCCCTTATATATATATATATATATATATATATATATATATATATATATATATATATATAGAGAGAGAGAGAGAGAGAGAGAGAGAGAGAGAGAGAGATAGATAGATAGATAGATAGATAGATAGATAGATAGATAGATAGATAGATAGATAGATAGATAGATAGATAGATACGTGATGGAACTGTCGCCCCGACACAGCTGAATTGGCACCCAAATGAAGAAGACGACAACGTGGTTGTTGTGGGTTGGACTCTCGAGCTTCTCCCGTTGGCCTGCTTGACTGTGCGCTCTGTAAGCCGTTAGCAAGACCAGCTTTCGGAGAATAAATCTTCGCCGTAACAATATATATATATATATATATATATATATATATATTCGAACGCGTTATTCGAAGGTCGTAGGTTCGCTTCCTGCTCACGGCTGGTTATTTTTTCATCCACTTTTCTTTCTTCTTTCTTCTTATTTACATTCTATTGGTTCTAATAACTTCCCCTGTACATTCCTTGGCATTACTGTCTGTTAGATCTCATTAATATTGTGTTAAAACACGGAAAAACGAGCCCTTAGGTATAGACTTCTTTCCCTTATTTCATTAAACGAGGGTCTCGTACTAGCAGACTTGGTGCCAATAGGTTGTATACGATGGACTATCAATCAGCTGCCCGCTCATAATAAGTTCACGTGCTACGTGACGCCAAACATGCGCATAAAACAGTGTTTTCACACTCGTCACTTGGCTTATAGATGGCGCTGACTGTCACTCCTACTTTTAAATTCACATATAAATCCAAAAAAGTGGATGGAGGGAAGGCCGCTGTGGTAGCTCAGTGGTTAGAGCATATATAATATATATATATATATATATATATATATATATATATATATATATATATATATATATATATATATATATATATATATATATATATATATAATCTGGATTATTGTCACTTTACTAAGGAGAAGATCTTGGGTGCATAGTTTTCAAGAACATCAGCCCAGAAAGCCGCATTAGCCCTTCTACAATGCTTGAAGGCACTGAGCGACCGCCAGTGAAACCCTGCACTGTATGTGTGGTGTGCAATGTACATCTCTCTCTTTTACTTCCTTTTTCCCTCTCTGCACGTGTAAGGTAGCAAACTAGATATATTTTATTCAAACTCCCTACCTTACTTTTATTCTTTTCCTCTTTATCATCGCCGACTAATTTGTTATAAATCAAAAAGAATAATCAGATTAATTTTGATAACTAGCATATGTAACTGCTAATTGGTCGCTAACCAGAAACTCTCTAACAAGAACAATCGCTTTCAAGTTTCAAATAACCAGCCCATTCCCGAATCTGTCCATAACTTTTCCCATTATCAGGTATACAGTGCGTCGCCTTAGAGATATTGATCTCAGCTCATCTAGGGGTCGTGTTTTCCTAGTCATGCGTCGCATCTGGTGGAGTGTTATGAAGTTTCTTTTCTGTTGTTCCTGTTTCTGCATTACAAACTTTAGAGTCTTGCCGAGCCTCTAAAAATTGGGGGACCCATTAACTTGGACTATGAGTTCGACGCGGCCCCGCCACGGTGGTCTAGTGGCTAAGGTACTCGGCTGGTGACCCGCAGGTCGCGGGTTCGATTCCCGGCTGTGGCGGCTGCATTTCCGATGGAGGCGGAAATGTTGTAGGCCCGTGTGCTCAGATTTGGGTGCACGTTAAAGAACCCCAGGTGCTCAAAATTTCCGGAGCCCTCCACTACGGCGTCTCTTATAATCAAATAGTGGTTTTGGGACGTTAAACCCCACAAATCAATCAATCAATTATGAGTTCGACGCGATAGCGGACCTTGGGGGAAGCTTTCACATATGGCTGTATTCTCTGTAATAGGCAGCATGTTTTAAAGTACGTACGAGCACTGACGCGCGTGAAATATGTTCGAACTTGCTAAGCACCTACTACGCGATCTTATGAAATACGCGCAATGACGTGTGTGCCTTTTGTAATGGGTGGACGGCTTTAATCTCCGAAGCTACTATGATAATCACATGTTTAGACGCCCAACGGCAATGTGCGCTTGTTCTATGTAATATTACTGTGATATTACTTTTTGTATTGCAAAGCCTGTGCTTGTAAAACATGAAAATTATTCTCACTGTATTTCCAAGCAGAAGCGTGGCTGTGTGGCAGAACACCTTGGGAGCTATTCTCGCGGGGTCCAGTTGGTGGACATGTCCAACTCGGCCTCCCGTGATTGGCTGAAGAGCGCCGCCTGTTTCAGGCCTTTTTTTTTTTTTTTTGCAAAGTCAGTTTGACGCCACGCAGCTTTCACACCTCTCCACGCAAATGATGAAGACGGAATGCGTTTCACCACAACAAATGTTGCCCCAGCGATCTGCTTTTAGACGCACATCTCTGAGGTCGTGCATAGGCTCTATTCGCGTGAGCCTTGAATTAGGTTTAACGCGGCCGCCCGTCTGACGCTCCTGAAAGGTGTGTACGCATTCCTTGCATTGCTCTTCAAACATATGAACACGTTCATATACATGTACGCGCAGACTTGTCAAGTCCACTTAGTTTCTTTTTATGCTGATAATGTGCTGGTCGGTTCAGGTGCGCTCACGTGGTTAAGCGCGCCAATGCGTCACGATTCACCGTTTTTTTGTTGTTGTTGTTGTTTACGTAACTCAACGTGCTCTGGTGAATTAGACATGTCCACTAAATGGACACCACGAGAATAGCTCCCTTGTTTGCCACACAAACGGCCTCGGCTCGATCTACACTCGGGCCCGCAATTTTTATTATTTATTTTTAGTTGCATCTTTCTCGATTTTGTCGTCACATACAAGATTATTTTTCGCTCATAACCAACAAGGCCAACGCCGGTGCCGAAGCTTCTGGAAAACGGGTTCTTTAACGCTATCATGTTATTAATAACAAAAGAACAATAGCTGGGGTTTTACGTACCAAAAACGCACTATTTTCATGAGGCATGCCGTACTGGAGGGCTACGAAAATTTCGACCATCTGGTCTTCTCTAACGAGCACTGTCATCAAATAGTCTACGGGCCTCTAGTATTTCGCCTTCATCGGAATGAGACTGCCACGGCTGGTATCGAACCAGCGACCTTCAGGTCTGCAGCCGAGCACATAACCGCTACACCATCATGGAGGACTTTCCGAGCCTTTCGGATCGAATACAAAGCGTTGTGCCACTATTAATCATCAGCGCGGCCCAGCAAGCGCAGCTGGCCCTTCAATTTCACTATCAATGGTGCACAGATTACCCAGACTCATGGTTGTAGTTGTCTTGCCATAATGAAGTTTGGACTGATTTCATTAGAAAAAAAAATAGAAAAAACTCGCGGTCATTCTGTGCATGACAACTGCAACATTTGTTGTCGGCCCATAGACCACGGTCTAATGTGTTTAGATAGGTGTATCGACATTAAACCACAACTTTCGATACACACACGCAGTAGAAGTGTTCACACGGTTTTCCATCAGCCCCTCAGAGGGCGCTTCTTCGGCTTACACGTGTTCATGGAGTTGCTGTCTTTTGTTTTCTCCGTCTCTTCCCTTCACCTCAAATACCTCACCTGAAATGACAAGCCCTGCATATAGCAGGGCCGACATGTCTTTTAAATTCTTATTTCAGTGAAAGTTATGCACTCCATGCGCATTTTTGTATAAAGGCTAGGGCCCATTCATTGTATGTTCTATGTGCGAGTGAAAGTGTGCAAGGGCTGCCGAAGATCGCAGCTCAAGCAAAGAGGAAACGAGTCGACCGTCCGGCGGTAAGGTCCGTGGGGTGTCTCGGAGTAGCCCCGGCATGAACTGCCTCCCTTGAGCGACCGGGGGGCGGTCCCGTGCACCCTGCATCTCAAATGTACGAGCTGGAGGCTCACACATTTGTACATGTCGTGTTCTCACCGCTAAGGCTGCACTAAAATGATACGGGACAGCGGTCGCATTTTATTATGCTCGCGTTAGTTTCACGTTTTATACGTTAAGTTTTACGCCAGGTCGAACGATAAAGGAGTCAGCTACTGGGCTTATTTCCCACAGCGTAAAATTTGTTGCTCTCGCGTTAGTTCTTTCACCCTTACAGCGTAACTTTGACACTATTCTCTCGCTTTCTAAGTGTTTAAACTGTGTTCTCTGCTAGCGTTCATGAGCGCAAAGAAGCACTTTTGTTATTGTGCTCATTATACACATTTTTGCGAATCGTGAAACGTAATGTTCCAGCAAGGACGTCACGTTTCAGGAACACTACAGGCCTCAATAATTATGGCGCCTTACAGTTTGTAACCTTGAAGGAACACCAACCAGAAGAGTTAACCTGTAATAGCAAATTTCTTTTTTCTCGAATACCCAGCAAAAGGAACATTTACCTAGAAAGTGGGCTTGATAAGGCGGCAAAGAACAAAGAAAGTACTGGATGCATGGCAACACCACAATAAGATTTTCCGCAACAGCTGTCTACGATGTTTTGAGCATTGAGGAAATTTTCTATGGGACTATAGTTTACTTATAGGTGAAAGTGGACTACATTGTAAACAGAAGAAACGAAATACGGTAAGCTTAATTGTTTCCAGAGCTTGCAAGTCCCAAAAGTCAAAACGGCATGAACTGCGACAAAATGCTTCAGGTGAATGACGTCAAACTGACGTTTCTGTGGATAATATAAAAAATAGCAGTTCACCCGCAATTTGGTAGTGTGTTGTTATGAGCATCTTACCACGAAATTAAAGAAAATGTGAGCCTTGAACGAATGCTTCACCAGCCTGAACTAAAGTAATTATTGTGAAATGGTTTAGGATGTCAGGCTGCACATTTTCCCTCAGAAATTCAACAAAAAACAAGAGCGCAGTGCGTGAATTTCTGCGTGGCGTCATTTTTTCCAAATAATACGAGGACACGTTTTAGAGGAAAAACATTCATTTTTTGGATCGGGGTTGTCGATCGCTCCGTGATTTTTTTTAAATGGTTTCACTAATAACGCAGCGCGTGAGAACTCAGACACGGGACAAGGAAAGGGACCTTCCTCCACCTCTTCATCCTCCTTCACCTTCTCTTTATCTTCCTCCTCTGTATCTCTTCCCTTGGCCTGTGTCTCAGTTTTTTTACGCGCTGCGTTATTAGTTATGTATTACCAACACACCCAACTTCATACTCTTTAATCACTTACACAGCATAACTACTAGAATTTATCCGGCGAAGACAGGTTCATCTCTTCACAATACATTATCCGTCATCGCGGAAGTGTTTGGCCAGTGTGCGGGCAGGCGTTTCTTGATGAGTGCAGGTTTACACTTAGTAACCATACACGCCTAAATACCACTGAAATATTTTTTACTCGATTTCAAGGCATTCATTATGACAGAAGTAAGTCGTGTCGTAAGGAACTTACGGCTCCATTTAGTCTGATTTGTACGGTATACCCATGGAGATCTTCGACCACATTTGGTCCTTGAGCCACTTAAAAACCACATATAATATTTCGTACGATACTTTAGCTAGGAACACACCGTGATTTTGGCATTATCTCGTAGCTTCGACTCGAACATAAAAGGAACGCTGACTCCATGCGTATTGTCGCAGTTACAGGGTGAGCATGATAGGGGCGGTATTGTCGGGCGATCCCCGAAAGCACTGCCACTTGAACGAGCCGAGGCGTTCGGCGCTGTTCTTGCGAAATCTCGCGAAAGCGAAAGTATCTCCGGAAGTGATCTCCCGAGAATGCTGCTCCAGCTTGCTCCCTCTCTCAACAACACGGCTGAAAAAAAAAGAAAACAGAAGAAAACAGAAGAAAAATTAAAACCGCTCTTTTAGCGTATTATTTCAGAATTCGGCGCTGTTCTTCATTTCTAGAATATCCACTCTCGGCGGGGCGAACATTCTCTCATACGATTTTGGATACAAGTTCGATCGATATCTTGCTTCGACTTAAAACGCCGCAAAATACAGTGGTGAGACGAGATCAAGCGTGGCATCGCAGGGCGAGACAGCTTTTTTCGCGTGCACATAATATATCAACGAATGCTTGCGCACGCGCTTCGAGCGGATGAATGCGATTTGTGTGCGTCGGATTTGTGTGCGTCGGTCAAATGGCCATTCTACGAGCACTGGTGTATCGGAGTCTGACGGAGGAGTCCACAACGCCGCGTAAGATGACTGCGGGGGCGTCCTTTCGCAACATAACACAAGTGACGGCAGCACAGACTACGAGGCATCCGTCGTCGGCAACGTTGGCGGCAACGTGGGAATGCCACCCTGGCGTATCTCGGCAGCCAGCTTGGACTTCTTCATCTCCCAGAATTCCATCTGCGACCGGAGCACGCTCATCTGGAGCTCGTGCTGGACCTTGTGGTACTGGATTTGGCGGCGCACTTTCTCCTTCTGCAGTTCCACCAGGTCTTGCTCCCACTTGCGCTTCCGGAAGTTGCTGACGAATTCGGCGGTGACGTCTTGGTGTGGCTGGTGGATGCTGGTGCCGTCCTGCGTGCTGCTGCCGGACAGGACGGGCTGAAACGCGCGGCTGCCCAAGGAGTGCGGGGGGCACTCGGCAGCCTCGCTCAGCATCTCCGCCTTGACCGGCTCCGTCTTGTCGCACTTGGCAATCGGTGGCCCGTCGCCCGACGACTCTTCCTCAAGCTCTGTGATCACCATGCTGCAAAGGAGAAAACACGCCGATCGTGTCACCGCGGGTACTGACCACAGTAAAAGTTGACCTGTAGTATCTTCTCAATCCGTTGCAACCCGACGACCCGCAATCTGCCGAAAGCGCCTTCACGATTAACTACCCACGCAATGCGCTACTGATTTTCGTGAGGTTTTTTTTAAGCGGTTCGTTTATGATAGTTTAGTGCGTGCTGATATGTGTGCACTCATATGCACTCATATGAATACGCACGGAATCGTCTGGCGAATTTGCATTAACAGCACGTCAAAATGCACGCGAAAGTATCGTAGGTGTCTTCTAAATTATTTGCTTACACCGTCCACCACTTTTATCCGGTGCATTTGTGAGCAATATGAGAAAGAGCGACGAAGTCGAGTTTAATCAACGATTACCGGTAATATACTGATATGAACGTGAGTACTAAACTGCAAGAGATCCCTTTCAGCTTGAGCATTTACTGTAATGAACACTTTCGCGCTTATCGAATGCACTTAGCCACTGTGGTCTTTAAAATGTTATTTCAATGTTTCCTTTCATATTGCTCACGCCTGAGTGTTAAAACAGCGCGCACATTCATGCGTAAAATAAACGTGAATCATTACTATGATATTATACTTAGGGTTTATTTGCAACTCAAATTAGAAGCGCAGCGGGAGGCTACCACAATTAATGTGCGATGTCGTGAAATTGCGCAGCAGTCATTAAGCTTTCCAATAAAAACGAACCGGGATGATTTTAGGCGTCTGTGCACTCTATAGACGCACAGTTTCGTGAGGTCGCCAATAAACTATGCTATACATCCACGCGAGAGTTCATGTGAAAAACAGAGCACCACCCTACATGCCTGCTAACTGCGTACTTTTGCCTAGATTTGGGCGTCAGAAACACGCACTAGACTAACGGATGAAAAGTGCGCACGCGGTCATGGTGGCGCGTGCTAAAAAGCCATTGCGCTCCCGGGTCCACAACTGGCAGCACATTAAAGCGAGCCCTCCCCTCCCTACAGTCGTACCTGGACACTTCGTCGATGTATCCGCCGGCATTCGGTGGCTCAGCGAGAGAGGGCACATCTGCTGCGGCGAGGCCGTTCGCGCATTCCAGGGACGCCGGAAAATCCTCGCAGACGATGGACAAGGCCAGCTGGTAGGCCGGTGCCAAGTCTGACAGATTACCTGCACCGACGCCAACGAGTCGCCACTCAGCCACATGTCGTGTGATTCGCTCGACGAGCAACCTTCTCTTCCAGGCACATGAACCACAGCAGTTACTCCGAAGTGTGCTCAAGCTTACGCAAGGCCGAGAGAGCTAAATTTTAATAAAAGACAAAATAAATACAGAAAGAAACGATACGAAAGTAGGATTGATAATATGTGGGGTTCAACCTTACAAAGCCACCATATGATCATGAGAGACGCCACGAAAGTAGGAGTAGTAGTTGTAACGCAGCACAAGACATACAACACTCATGAAAAAAATGAAATAAATACAACATGAAGCAGGAGTAACTCTCGGGGGCAACTTCTTTTTATTTATTTATTTATTCATTTATTTATATAAGTATTTAATCATGAATTTTACTGAGCCAGAAAACGCAAATACATAACTGTTTATAGTTTGCTTATGTCAATTTTCATTTGTTTCTTCTTGAATACTCATTTATCCGATCCCATGAGTATTGTTACGTAACCTTCAACTTTCGAAATGAAAGTCCAGTCTACCCAGAAAAAGTCACACAGTTTCACCAAAAGGGCGAAGCAACGTATGCGATAGCAACATATTCGAATGTTCTATGAAGCAAGTCGCGCATTTTTAGGAGCAATATTCATCATCATCATCATCAGCCTGTCTACGTCCACTGCAGGACAAAGGCCTCTCCCATGTTCCGCCAGTTAACCCGGTCCTGTGCTTGCTGTTGCCAATTTATACCCGCAAACTTCTTAATCTCATCTGCCCACCTAACCTTCTGTCTCCCCCTACCCCGCTTCCCTTCTCTGGGAATCCAGTTGGTGACCCTTAATGACCAGCGGTTATCCTGTCTACGTGCTACATGCCTGGCCCATGTCCATTTCCTCTTCTTTATTGCAGCTATGATATCCTTAACTCCCGTTTGTCCCCTAATCCACTCTGCTCTCTTCTTGTCTCTTAAGGTTACACCTGCCATTTTTCTTTCCATTGCTCGCTGCGTCGTCCTCAATTTAAGTTGAACCCTCTTTGTGAGTCTCCAGGTTTCTGCTCCGTAGCTAAGTACCGGCAAGATACAGCTGTTATATACCTTCCTCTTGAGGGACAGTGGCAATCTACTTGTCATAATTTGAGAGTGCCTGCCGAATGTGCTCCACCCCATTCTTATTCTTCTAGTTACTTCAATCTCGTGGTTAGGCTCTGCGGTTATTACCTGCCCTAAGTAGACATAGTATTTTACAACTTCAAGTGCACTATTACCTATCGCAAAGCGCTGCTCCTTTCCGGGGTTGTTGTACATTACTTTCGTTTTCTGCAGATTAATTTTAAGACCCACCTTTCTGCTCTCCTTGTCTAACTCCGTAATCACGAGTTGCAATTCGTCCCCTGAGTTACTCAGCAATGCAATGTCATCGGCGAAGCGCAGGTTACTGAGGTACTCTCCATTAACTCTTATCCCTAACTGTTCCCATTCTAGGCTTCTGAAAACGTCCTGTAAGCACGCAGTGAATAGCATTGGGGAGATTGTGTCCCCCTGCCTTACACCCTTCTTTATTGGTATTCTGTTGCTTTTTTTATGAAGCACTATGGTAGCAGTTGATCCCCTGTAGATTTCTTCCAGAATGTTTATATATATTTCATCTACGCCCTGATTCCGCAGTGTCTGCATGACGGCTGATATTTCTACTGAATCAAACGCCTTCTCGTAATCTATGAAGGCTATGTATAGTGGTTGGTTATACTCTGAGCATTTCTCTATTACCTGATTGATAGTATGAATGTGGTCAATTGTTGAGTAGCCTGTTCTAAATCTTGCTTGTTCCTTTGGTTGATTGAATTCTAATGTGTTTTTTACTCTGCTAGCAATTACCTTTGTAAATAGCTTGTATACTACATAGAGCAAGCTGATCGGCCTGTAATTCTTCAAGTCCTTGTCATCTCCTTTCTTATGTATTAAGATGATGTTAGCGTTCTTCCAAGACTCTGGTACTTTTCCCGTCAGGAGACACCTTGTAAATAGAGTGGCTAGTTTTTCTAACACAATCTGTCCTCCATCTTTCAGCAGATCTGATGTTACTTGATCCTCACCAGCAGCTTTGCCTCTGTGCATGCTCTCCAAAGCTTTTCTGACTTCTATCATTACCGGTGGGGTGTCGTCTGGGTTACTGCTAGTTCTTATAGTATTAAGGTCGTGGTTGTCTCGGCTACTGTACAGATCTCTGTAAAACTCCTGCGCTATTTTAACTATCCTATCCATATTGGTAGTTAATTTGCCTTCTTTGTCCCTTAGTGCATACATCCGCCTTTTCCCTATCCCAAGTTTCCTCTTCACTGCTTTGACGCTTCCTCCGTTTTTCAGAGCGTGCTCAATTCTCTCCATGTTATACCTTCTTACATCGCATACTTTACGTCAATTAATCAGCTTCGAAAGCAATATTAAGTTATAGTAAACATGCGCTTGCTAAGTAACCAAGTTTTCTGCGGCGCGGCCATAGCGACAAATTACAATGTTACATAACGTGAGGCTGGCAGTCAACTCATTTAGATCCTATCTCACGTACTACAAAACGCTGGTGTAAGAAAGCAAGTACACTTTTGTCTTCGTTTTTTCATGTTGAGAGCGCAGCCCGTAGAAGCTCCTGTCTGCTGTGGAGGCACAAGCCGCACGCAAATCGTTGCCGCGATAGCGCGGCAATCATAAGTGCCCCCCTGTTCGCTCACAAGATAAGCGCGCGCGCAGACGACTCCGGCCGAAAAGACGATTTCACTTCGAGATCGAAGTACTAAGAAAATCGCGTAGGTCAATGTAGCAGGATAAAAGACCACCAAAAGAGCTATAGCGTCCTAATATCACGCGACCACATTCCGCATCATGGAGTCACAAAAACTTTCAAGAAACAAGGGTCAAGGCTATTAAAAAAAATATGTGGAGGCCGTTGAGGAATATCTGCTCTTCTTTCTTCCTTTTATTGCGATAGAAATTATAAGGACACTCTCTGGAAGTTGCCGCCGGCGTCGACGTGCGCGTCGCCGTCACTCACCGTATATGTGTACGTATCTATATATATATGAAAAAGCAAAAAAACCCTAAAAAGAAAGAAAACAATCCTGAAAAGCATAAAGTTTCATACAATAGTACCTAGAGGGTAATCTGGCGCTAGTGTCTACGCGGGCTCCTTCAGCCGCGCTTGTACCCCCATGGGAATTATGGGAAGTACAGGCTTCGGATCCGCTTCGGATGGATTAAGTACTTGAGATTCGTGACGCTTGTTTTTTCGAGTGTAAAACAAGGTGATATATTTATTGAAACCTGCTTTATTTGTTTCTATGCAAACTTTATTGCAAAAAGTTTTCGTGATGAGATGGCAAAAGTGAAACCTGGGCAAATTTAACCATCAGGGTTAAATTTGCCTGCCATTGGCACTGCTCTGCCATTGCATTCCAGATTTAGCATGAAGATTTAATGAATTATTTTTTACAACGCTTGAAAACAACAAGTTTGTTTTTCTCTCGAAAGTACGAATTATACATTTATGGAAATAACAGTATAGTATCAAGTGAGAAACACTTAACTTTTCGTCTTCTGCGATTCTAGGTGCGTCTATCCAAGTGGGCTGCCCCCAACACACCTCTGGTTTGTAGTGAAGTCGAGTCAGCGGAGCATGATGGTGCGTCTAATTAGCTTCGTCATCGTGTTGCAGTCGATTTAAATAGAGTTTAGGCAAGACGCGCTCGTGAAAAAACATGAACTCGATGCAATATCCTGCATGCCATGAGACGCTACATTTATGCGCAGCGGTGAGTGGACTACGCTTCGTTTAAACTGTCAAATACGACTCGTAAAGCTCCAACGTCGCAGAAAATCAGGAGATCTAGTGGTCGCCAGCCTCTTCCAATAACAAAGGCACTGCTTCAGCCTTTTTCAACACGCCGCACTACCCGCACTGCGCGAATAACGAAACTGAAACTGTAGAAAAAAAGTCTGTAGACGATTCGCTAGCTAACCCTATCCAGTCGAAAGCCTGTACTTTTTATAATTATGGTTGTGTTCCAATTCTTAGACAGCACGTAGACAGCCTACGAAGACTGCTTAAAAGACAGCATCGAACCCATGCTGTCCGAGAAATGGAACACATTTAGACTGCTTTTACGCGACAATGCGCTACCTCGCGTCGAGAAAAAAAAAAGCTAAAATGAGCAAACGTAACAGTTGTATTTTCTGGCTTATTCCGCATAGAAATCAAAAACAAATAAACGTCACTCACATTGAGCGTCTGGGAAAGCGTCAGCTAGTGTGTTATCTGAGCGATTCGCTGAGCCGCCATCTTGTTTAGACAGCAAAGTAGCCTGCATCGTATTTGTCTACGATGCGGTCTTCTCGGAGCTGTCTACTTTGCCGGCTACGTGAGAATTGGAATTGGACTTAAGATGGCAGCCGTCCATTAAGCTGTCCATTTAGCCGTCTACGGTTAGTATTGGACCACAACCTACCATGGAGGTACACGATCGCTGCGCCAGATTCCTCTCTAGGTATTACTGTATGAAACTTTACGCTGAAAAGACTCCGGCGCGCTGAATCGAACGAGTCATGAATGCGAAGCATTAACTACTCAGCCGCCAAGGAGCACGTCTTTCAACGCTCAAACGGCAAGCTATTTATATCTACCACTTACTGCTGGTGATGGGCATCTCGGGGCAGGGGGAGGGGGGAACTATCGCGTTTTCAATATTACCAGCAAGATGGCGCAATAAGCGCGCGGGGCCGCGCGTTCTACTCTCCCACGCGTACTTAGCCCCTCAGAGTGGAGAAGGTGGAGGCACGCTCGCGCGCCTTTATTTTGCGGTGAGGGGAGTGGGGGCGATCGTACGTTTTGGCTGGCGTTGGGCTTTCACTAGAACGTTTCTGTTATAGTTACCGGGCGCACAAAGGTCACTGCAATTGTTGCACAGTCTCCGTTTGCGAAAAGGGCGCGCTTTTCTGACACAGCGAAGTAACAACTGATACGCTTATTCGCGTTCATCTGTACCTGTGAGTACGTTCCGTGCGTCATTAGTGCGTGAGCAATGCGGAGCACGTCTCGATCTGCTCGTCATTCGGCGCGTGACCTTCCAACTTGTTGCTATCGCGTTCATTGCTTCGACTTTGCGGGAAAGCTGTGATTTTTTTCTTTTGTTTTCTTATATATAGGCTTTGGTGGTAGAAGACCCTTACATCACACAAAAAAACATCAGAAATGACAAGTCAGTGCTCCTTTTACAGAACAAGTCACCTTGCAACGTTATAAAATATGAAATGACACTAGCAATTATTACTATTTAGCTATGAAGACTTATACGTATGAACAAATGAAGCGGTAGACAGCGAGGCTGTAACCTGTAACCGAGAGCAGATAACCCTGCTTATCCTTTAGGAACGAGGGAATATAAATAGAAGCTGATGATACAGAGATGAAAATAATAATATCTGCTGCCCCAACATTCCACAGCACGCGGGCCTCTATACCCTTTCGCCTCCACCGAAATGCCACCACCGCGGCCGGAGCTGAACCCACGACCTTCGTTTCTGCAGACGAGCACCAAAACCGCTACACCACCAAGGCTGACGAAAAAAAAATAACCAAATCATAAAAACATAAACAAAATAGGAGCACTAAAATTAATGCACGGCTCTTCAAACGGTTGGCAAAGAACGTTTCCAGGGCAATAATCTAAGCCAGGACGCGTGGGAAAGCACACTCACTTGGAAAGACGCAACCGTCGATATGCGTGTATACAGCCCGACATGCATACATTCCTTTGGTATTTCTTTGGTAGCAAAAGGTAACGACCGTTAATTTCGCACTCAGTCACACTCCGTACCGGATCGCTTCTGGATGTTGAGCGCAGCCTTCTTGGCTAGCATGATGGTCTTCTCCCACTTGCGCTTCAGCTGGTCCATGGTCTTCTTGGTGTGCGGCGTGAAGCAGCGCGCGTTGACCACGTCGGTGATCTCGATCCAGCATTCGCGCTTCTGCAGGTTAGTCACGCTCTCGGAGGCCTTGGCGCGCAGAATGTCCTTCCGCTTCCAGTACTCGGTGATCAGCACCAGCAGGTCGTTCTCCGTCCAGCTGGGCGTCTTCGGCTCCAAGCTCTCCATGCACCTGCAAGCGCGCACGATATTTGCTCAGAATGATTCCACGAACGAAACGAAGCGCCTATATAGTAAAGCTACTGGAGGAACTAGTACAAAGACGGGAACTAAAGTAACAAGATACACACAATGAGCCCTCCTGAGTACCTTTTTTTTCTGTTTTCTTGACTTCCTGTACAGGGTCCAGTATACTAAGGACAAACATTCTGCGAAATGACCAGGTCAAGAACCCAGGATATTTAAACGTGATTTAACTGGTGCTGCTATTGCTCCATGACGAAGACAACGTTGAACGCTAATTGCAGGAAATCAATCATAAACCATTTTTACAGCCTTTCACAGGGCATTCAGGAAGCGCCTCAGCCGGGTCTATAAAGTATAGAAACTCTAAAGCATTGACCTAGAGCACTCACAGAACGACAGAATGTTGACGGATTATTTCACAGACAAAAGAAAGCGTTCGGCATGCAGACACCAGTTGAAGATAAATAGACAACCCAAATACCGCTCAATGAGTCACAAGCACGCACATATCAGAGAAAGTAAACAGACACAAAATTTCTCTGCGCTGCGCAGAAATGACAGCATCTCTCACCATATTTGTAACGTACACGAGCGGGATTACGCGGGAGACAACTGTTCAAGCGTAATATGTCATCTTTACATGAGGTAATCAAAAAGTGTCCAACACATGAACTATACATCGTCATGTAAAAAAAAATGCTAGCTCGCCAGCCACCTGTCGCGCATATATCAGCGCTCCGAAATGCTAAAACAGAGGGACAGGATGACACCGCAACATCATATGCTTGCACTTACGTGCCAAATGTTTCTTATACCGCCATCATTCTTGTCGTACGCCCACGGGCAAAATCACTTTATTCGAATTCGAACTAGACCCACTACGTATCAGTCACAGTTTCGGAAACGGTGAGAAGCGTAAGCACTGCTAATAACGAAGAATATAATCATCTCACCTTATTCCTCCATCGTTACCCGTTCACGTGCGGTTTATCAACAAAAGAACAAAGAAACGCGAGAAAATAAGGAGCAGTCAATAAATGGAACGATACTGCCCTCTTCCTTTCATATCTTGTCACCGCGATGGGACTATAGACTATAGTTGCAACGGTCTTGCGTGTTTCCTTTCATAAATAAGGCGACTACTATTCCGCTATTATTGCAAGCCTCCACAGGACGCGATTCAGCATTGCCGTCTGAATGAAACTATACTGTCACCGAAGTTTGGTGTGAATAAGCAATGCATTCTGCAGTGCAATTAAAGCTTAAGACAGTGTTCCTCCGGTTAGCAACCTCTCGCGTAAATTAATGTAAGATCATCGGACTGCCCTGCAAAGAAGCGACCACAGCAATAAGACGTTTTATGACATACGCCTGCCGTATACAGAATGCTGTGAACCTACTTATGCACTTACACAAATAACCTATTCAAGCTTTCGTTCGTCTAGCGACACGCCAAGTAAGCAAGCTCGCTTTTAACTGCTGCAGATAGCATATACACAGGCACTAACACCTATTCGATAAAGGATAAAAATGATGCATTGGTTAATTGTTTATTGTCAAAATGTAGTGGTAAAAAACAAAGAAAAAATTTGCACCATCTCCCCGAAGAGGACTGATGCGGAGTATCACGGGGAGTTTGAATAATGTTTCTAACGACGGTGTATACCGGTTTTTGGTGTTACCTTTGCGGTGCTACCTTTGCGGTGTTACCTTTCCAGTTAACCTTGCGTGTTGCCCCGCCACGGTGGTCTATGTACTCGGCTGCTGACCCGCAGGTCGCGGGATCGAGTCCCGGCTACGGCGGCTGCATTTTCGATGGAGGCGAAAATGATGTAGGCCCGTGTGCTCAGATTTGGGTGCACGTTAAAGAACCCCAGGTGGTCGAAATTTACGGAGCCCTTCACTACGGCGCCTCTCACAATTATATGGTGGTTTTGGGACGTTAGACCCCACATATCAATCAATCAATCAACCTTGCGAGTTATTACGTTCTCAAATTGGTTCGTTACCACGCATCCCGTGAACGTTGTATTGGAGACTCCCACGATGCTCTGAATCACCCCATGGTCCCCTTCGGGAGATGGTGTAATTCCCAAGTTACGCATACGCTGCAAATTTTCGTTGTTGAGCAACGCACAGGAGAAATTGCCCACCGGCACTACCTTGGAGGTCAAGATTCAGTGTCTATACATACGGAGCGGCTAGTGAACGGCTGTGCAGCGCGATCAGTCAGTTTTTTCAATCAAGAAACTCGCTATCAGACGCTGCCTGCGTCGGCGTTGCGAGGCAGGAGAGGAGGGGTAAGAGAAGAGAGGTAGGGGAGGAGACACGCATTCGCAATGGGGGAGCGAGCGCAAACAGGTGGTAGGAGTGTAGAGAGCAACGCACAGCTGTTAGAGAGAGGGAAGAAGAGTCATGCATGCATGGTGTGAGTGCGGACGCCGGACGCGTGACATACTCGCAAGAGATACTCCACATCTAATAGACATCCCATAAAGAAATTATGGACCATCTTCCCGAAGGGAACCCTGACGGGATGCGAAGCAGCACCGGTGCGCACGGCGTTGACCCGGTAACGGGCGTCGACGAGAGTGCTCGAAGATCAGTTTGAAGCGAAACTTCAAACTGATGTAGCGTTTACTCGAGTAAAGTTTTGTTTGAAGCGCCAAGACGCGGAAGGCGGATTGGGTCGTGTAAGTTTCATCGCAGATAGACGAGCCGAAATAGTAGACAGATTTAGTTGCGCGTCCGCAGCAGCCATACGGACGCAGCCTGCTGTGGACTATCTAGTGTTCCTCTCTAGTGTTTAAACTCGACGTGCGGTCGAGCGCAGTGGTGGAGAGGGTTAAGCGAGAGAGACGTGTGTAGCGAGCGGGCGAAGGGGCCGGCAGCTGCTGCGGGTGAGATAGAGAGTGACGTCCACGCACAGTTCCGACTTGACCTACTTGGCACTACTCCAACACCTGCAGCGAGGGGGTTACTGCGGACGTACACAACATCCTCTAACAATTCTTCAGACCTCTTCACATCCTCCTCTAACCGCGTGCTACGTCACGCAGAGGGGCCAACTGAAAAACTGGAAAAGCGTCTGACTACACTGGCTCCACATCTGTTCTCGGCACGCTTGCTGGGGCAAGCAGAGGGGTAAGTCAGTGCGTGTGCGCCAAGCTGCTGCGCAATTTGTGTTCTTCGTGTCCGTGTGAGCGTTCTTTTTTTTGGCGTACACGTGTTAATGTCCGATGTGATGTTTGGCGCGAATCGCAACGACTGCAAGTTCGTGCAACATGAGCCGGTGTTGTGTTCCTGGGTGCCGCAGAAACTATGACCATGGGCCGAAAGTTCCCCTGTATTCATTCCCGAGTGATGACGCGCAGAAACAAGCATGTCTTCGAGCTATCCCACGGAACGGTTTCACGCCAACAGTGCATTCGAAGGTAAAAATTTTTACACTGCTTTATCGGGTGTGTGAATCAACGTTCTTAGCTGCAACATCTGTAATTTTTAATTATTGAAAGGGAGTACTCTTTTCGTACATAATGAGAGTACTTCAACACAACGATGAAGAAGCATGCATTTCTCGTGAATGTTCATTGACCTGTGGGGTGCGTTTGTAAACGAGCAGTGCTAAGATATCCTTCCTAGGATATCTTTCCCACAGTATAGTTAAAATAACTTCTATTTTGCTATTACTGCCATAAACTACGCCTGGTTTGGTCTCTGTGTTTTGTTTCCTCTATGTTGATGTGTGCAACCATCCTCCGATGTCAAGCGTGTTATGTAACAAGTTATTGCAACAATAAAAATGGCATTCTCATGATGTGATGCAAGAAAGTAAACAAAAGTAGTAAAAAATTTAATTTTCTTTCATTGCAGATGTTAAAACACGCCTTCGAAGGTGGTTGTATTTTCCTTTTCTTGCTTCATTTGTTTTTTATAAGGATAATTGTCAACGCAGTACTTCCCGGATCCATGAATAGCAAAATTCCTAGTGTCATTTAAAAAAATGTATTTTGTTGCTATAGCAATCAAACAAGTACGCTACGTGTATCACTGTGCTATTTTTAACGACTTCGTGCTTATACCACAGTTAAATAATTATGAAGGAACAGCTATTTTTAGGTTATACCTACGCATAGTGTGTTTTATGTGTAGCAAGTTTATAACAGCTGCCCTTTTTATTTTTATTTTTTGCACTCGAAGATTTGTGAGATGCACTGCCAAGCAGAGGATCGCAAGAAGGGAGAGCACTGCTTTGCAAGAAGCTATAAACAGGTCACTTGAGTCTAGAGACTTGAGTAAAAAAGAAACAAGGTGGTTTTATATACAGACTTCAAGACGAAGCTGTCAGGGATCTGCAATAATAATTTTTGGACAGCAACTATCAGTGACGAGTGCGTAAGGTTTATTGCCATCGAAAACAATCCTTCTCTTTACGTCAAATGCTAATTAACTCTTCTCCCAGATCTGTTGATTTTGTTCTTCTGTTGTTTTAAACGGAGTGCAACTCCGATCGCTTTCTTGTAGTAGCGCTGTTCCAAGTGCTGTGCTTAGCCGGTAGCGCTGTGACATGGTTCTGGTAACGAAGCTAGTTGTGCCGAAACTGTCATTGAGAGAATTCGCCAAAGACTTCGTCTCATGCAGTGACCAACGCAATATCGTCACTTCGCTGGAATTTTCTTTGCTGGAACCACAGACCGCCATTTATACATCTGATGTACATCTGAAAATAGCCACACCGCACAAACTACTTTGCGCTTGGTAGTTCGCACAGCAACCAATGTTGTCTTTAACAACGTCTGCAGGCTGAAAAATGGCAGCACCCAGGAGAATGCGCAGAAGAAGGCCGCAGCCCGGAAATGAGCAACACTGAAGAAAAAGTGAAGCTTAACGTAATAAAGTTTATCTTGTGTCGTATGGTTTCTTCTTACGAGAATGAAACTACTTTCAGAATGCTTCGCTTGTGCCCGAGAAAGCTCAAATACATTGACTGATTGATTGATGTGTGGGGTTTAACGTCCCAAAACCGCCATATGAATATGAGAAACGCCGTAGTGGAGGGCTCTGGAAATTCAGACCTCGTGGGGTTCTTTAACGTGCGCCCAAATCAAGCTCAAATACATGACATACTAGTTCGCACCCATCACAGACTATTACAACACCGGTAGAAGCGACGCTCCAAAATAACGGAACGCAGCGCCCGCACGGGCCCACAGGGTGACGTCACGCAGCCATCGGAAAGGCTTTAGGAATCTAGGGGGTGTTGACGAAGGCGACATCGTTCCACAGGCTAGTCAAAGAAGTGCTTCGCACCTAAAAGCAGCTGCGCCTTTCCGAATGTAATTTATTGCACCCAAAGAAACAAAAAAATTCGTTTGCTAGTGAACACATTAACGCCCTTTATTCCTGCTACTGACCTTATAAAAAAACTATTTACAGTTAACGCAATAAAAAAATGAACAAAACGTTGTCTTGACGATTAACTTGGGAAATAGACAGTTCTGACCTTTGCAGGTTCTATCTGTATTTCATGTAATCCACAATATTGCATAGAGGAGCAGCTGTCATCGACGCTTCAAACGATGCGTCCAAATGTTGGTCTGCCTTGTTTTTTTTTGTTTTTTTTTTGCGTTCGCGCTCTTTTTTCATGAAAACGAGAAATAAGGAGTCCGGGAACACTTTGTACGTATCTCCGGCGGCCAGCAGCTAAGGAGGAAGAGAGATACCGAATGTAGCGAAAATCAACAGCCGTATTTCTGATGCCACGCGTGTTCCCCACAAGCACTCAGCCCACGCGTGCTATTTTAGAGCGGGTAAAAATGCAGCGAACATCAAATCTCTTGCGAGAAGTTCTCATTCGCCCGCCTTTTTTTTTTTTTCCTGGTGCGTTATACCCGCTTTTCCTAAACTCGGGAAGAAGCAAGCAACCACCCCGCACGCGGGAACAAAGTGAAAAGCCCCCATCCCATCGTATATCGATCGCCATACTCGAAACCCTGCCGTGCCCTCGCTTGACGCAGATGGCAATAATGCAACCATTTTTGCGCTTCACCGTGGTATACCTGCATGTCGAGAACACAATGTAACATGTCACAAATACGCGTTCACTCTTAACATTGGCTCTACTATCAATGATATTTGGCCATTGAGTATAAGACAGACAGAGCAAGAAAAGACTCAAAGGGTAATTACTCACCTGAGCGCCGAGCTGGGTTTTCCCGATATGTAAAAGGCAAGAAGGAAAGCACAGAAAGAATAACGTAAGATCATTTCAGGTTCCCAATAAGAGAAGATAGAGCTAGAGTGCAGATACAAGAAGCTTCAATTTGACGAAAGCAACGAGTATATATAGCGCGTGACAACCGGTTAGCAAAGGAAATGACCTGTTTGCATTCGCTTCTCTAAATCGCTGTCTAGATGCGACGTGTACGGCCCCACTTCGCATGCTAACGCTATGCTAACGCTATGCTAACGCTATGCGGAAAACGTACATTTAGAAAAAGAAATATGAAAGAACACTACTTTAAGTAGCACCAGGGCCGTTATGGATGAATCGTCAATGCAGCGTTTATAGTTAAGCCTTACCTCTCACTACATACCTCACACAATCTAAGCACAGGAAGGATAGAAAGAAAATAAAAAGGAATGAAAGATTGAAACAGCAAGAAGCGAAGTACGACGAGTAGGATGGTGCTGGTTATGAACGCATCTACAGCCTTTCGGAGTCACACCTAAACATACCATTCACGTATCGTTACTATACACTAACTATACCGGATATTAAAGGGTCTGCTCATGTGTCACGCTTTACCATCTATTCCGCGAGGTGTCATGTAACCTGTTATATTTACACTAGTTTATCACGCGATGCCAGGCTCAATCATTGCAATTCTCTTGAATCAAGCGCCGTACGGAAGCAACCGACTGAAAGTTCTCCGTTGATCCACGTCGTGGCAGCACTAATCCGAACAGCGGGGTTGTCAATGCTTCGTGCAGCAAAGCGTAAGTTTCATTCACGCCGAGAAGGCCATGCTATCGGCTCTCGATGTCCGCCTTCTGACAAGCATGACGTGTTTGTGTTTTTTTTTTTTGACAACTTATGAATAGCATTTATATTTCAACGCGACAAGCTGCATTACCACAACAACGAATAAGTCGAGTCAAATAATGCGCTCTGAAAAATTCTACACACCAAGTGGTGTTTTAGCTGAAACCGATAGGTATTGTCGTAACCTGTAAGGCGCCCGGCTGTGGCGGCTGCATTTCCGATGGAGGCGGAAATGTTGTAGGCCCGTGTACTCATACTTGGGTGCACGCTAAAGAACCCCAGGTGGTCGAAATTTCCGGAGCCCTCCACTACGGCGTCTCCCGTAATCATATGGTGGTTTTGGGACGTTAAACCCCACATATCAATCAACCTGTAAGGCGCGAACAGTTCAGCATAATTATTGGCGTCATACCAATCATTCAAGCAACCGACATCGCAGCCAATGTTTCTAAAGGGATGGGTGTTGCCAATTTAGCGATTTCGTACGTCCCTTAACTTAGCGACGTTTGCCTTCACTCGGCAACAAAATTTGAAGTGCAGCGACTAATTTAAACATAATTGCGCTACAATCTTAAAGCTTACCGACCTCCGTAAGTATGAGCCGCAAACAATAACAGTTCGAGCACAATTTCGCAATTCGACAGAATGGCGAATAATGCGCAGTATAGGTAAATGCAAACGCATATCGGCCGCCGCGCATTGCACTGAGCTTGAGACAGTCGGCATGACCTCGCGCCGCGGTGACACCCTTGCAGATGATGCGCCCGAACGAGCTTCGTCATCGCAAGCTTTTTTTTTTTTATGCGTGTGCAAAGTTTTCCATTAGAAGGGCTAAAGTTTCACAAACAGCGCGCCCCCACTTCGTCCCATTGGGCGAGTCCGAAAGAAAACACAGCTTCGCAATGAATGCAAAAAAAAAATGCGAAGCGATGACGTGTTTTTGGCAAAGGCCTCCCATGCGTGTTCCCGGCTTTCAGGGGTTAAAAATTTGCCGCAGGCGTTTCGTGGAATACATCAACACAGGCGCATGGATCCTCAAACTTGCATAGAAGAGCCGCAGCTCAAGTCGGGCTAAGTGAAAGTAAGGGACCGACTTTCCACCCCCTTAGATGATTAAAAATATTGCCCCAAGCCAGTAGAGGGGTCCCGCTCTCTGACGGAGACACAGGTGGACAACTAAGCGATAAATGGACAGGCTCCAGTCTGATATAGTACACTCCTTCTACGTGAAAACATACATCAACTAACAAGCCTAATAGCAGAACACAAGCTTCCCCACTGCCTACGAAAAAAAAAATTACCTTAACAACAACGAAATCATGTTGTTGTGCTGGTTATGAACGCACCTACAGCCTTTCGGAGTCACACCTAAA
Organism: Rhipicephalus annulatus; assembly: GCA_013436015.1. Classification (NCBI taxonomy): domain Eukaryota; kingdom Metazoa; phylum Arthropoda; class Arachnida; order Ixodida; family Ixodidae; genus Rhipicephalus; species Rhipicephalus annulatus. Next base: position 493,332 of record WOVY01014823.1, read on the forward strand.
CATACCATTCACGTATCGTATGAGCTGATATGCGCCGCTTCGATACAGAGGCAAAAGAAAAAAACGAACAATTTAGCTTTATTTTCTCTTCTCATCTAATTAAAGAACGTAATATCGCAAAATTAAAGGCAACGCGTTTCGGATTAATACATTATCAGTGCAAACTAAATTAGGGTATCCTTTAGGAACACTTTTTTTTTACTGAAAGCAACCCTCATCTATATTACATATCCTCGAATATTTCCGCCAACTACCAATTAACGCTCATAAAGACAGTACAGAAAGCTTTGAAGCCATCCTACGAACGAGTTTGTGAACTAAACAATGAATTTAATTTATGGCAACCTGTTCATCGATTTCGCTCCATGATTGTTTAGCATTCATGGAAATTTCCCTATTGTGACGATGAAGTCTAGTTCAGGCAGTCAAGTTCTACTCATACTTCTATTCAGTTGCTCGTTTGTTAACACGAAAGTGTTTTATGCCGGGGCCCACTAAGACGTCATCAATGACGTATTTCTGTCACGGAAGTGATGTCAAAAAATACGCGCAATCAGAAGTACCGTCATCGGGAGTCGAACCCATGTCATCTGGGTCCGTGGCAATACCTGCCGGGGCACATTATTCACTGCGCCAAAACCGCATTGTTTCAATCCTTGAAAAATACGCCTTTTATATTTACCACAGCCCTCTCAGCGTTCTTGGTAGAGTGCAGTAATGCATCATGATCGTGGGATCCGCGAATAGTTCCTTCAACGCGTCGTTTCTAACCGTCCCTCTTATTCGGCGTTTTTTTATACAGAGTGTTCCAGCTAAAAAGCACCAAGCAATAAAAAATTATGAGTGCTACGCGTCTGCAGCTAGCGATGTATTGTTCTTAGCTGAATGAAGAACATTTTTATCCGCCAGACACGGTAATTAACAAAGATTGCTTAATGAACTTTTTTAAATACTGACTCAAAAAATTTCATACGTGACTTGTAGCTGTTATCCAGAAATAACAAAATTTTCAAGTTACTGTAAGATAACAACGTTGGTTAATTTTTTTCCCAAGGTTTGTTTAGAGTGCGCGAAATTCAAAAAATACCACGTGATTACCGCCCAACCCACGGCGCTTTGAGTGCCCTCAAATGTAAGTTGAACGAATTAGCGAAGGCTTCTCACGCACGAAGGTCACTTGAACAGGCTATCGTTGACTACGATGGACATTAAGCGATGGTTGGATGGTACTATATATCAAGCGCTCATATATCAACGTACAGTAAACACCAAACTACTTCTGTATGGACACGTTTTACTTTCGTGTTATACCGGTTCCCACGAAGGAGGGATCAAACATGTTTTTGTTGAGGACACACACACTCTACGAATGTTATGCATCTTCTTTTTTTAATTTACTTTATAAAGGATATCAACATAGCCAACCTCCGTCACCCACAATTTTAGCGTCAGCCACGAGAAATTATTAGTGTGGCTTTTACAGTTTCCCTACGATGCTTTATTAGGAGCTTGCTGCTCGAACAACTTGAAGGGATAGTGATATCTCTTTTTTGCGAAGGACAGTTTACTCTGTCATACAAATCTCTTGTATACTGAGACGGCTATGGGAAAGTGTTACGCTCAGAAAAATGCTGATAAGATATCTTATTTTCATAAAGAAAATTTTATCGCGGCGCACGTAGCGACATCGAGACTAACTTGATGTCAGGCTAAAGTACTAATCCGGGTGAATTCACGCATGACTGATTTGTGGGGTTTAACGTCCCAAAACCACCATTTGATTATGAGAGACGCCGCAGTGGAGGGCTCCGGAAATTTTGACCGCCTGGGGTTCTTCAACGTGCACCCAAATCTGAGTACACGGGCCCACAACATTTCCGTCTCCATCGGAAATGCAGCCGCCGCAGCCGGGATTTGAACCCGCGACCTGCGGGTCAGCAGCCGAGTACCTTAGCCACTAGACCACCGTGGCGGGGCGTGAATTCACGCAGCAGTGTGGCTAGTTGTGATGACGTCAAGCACCAAAACACACAAAATGGCAGCTTGCGCGTCGCCGTCTCGATCGTCTGCTCGCGCCTAGCGGTCACTGTCATCCAGCACAAAAAGTGTGTGCGGAGTCTGGAACAGTGTAGTACGTGCACATAATACCGCATGGTAGCGCTGCACACACCATGTTGTGACGTCAGGGTGTAGTAGAAACCGAAACTAGATTTTAAAAGCATGCTGTAATTAATTTTTCAGAACGCACTCACGCTTACCGATACATTTCCTACGCTCTCGTGGGCTTGGTCTATCACTTGACGCAAAAAAAAAAAAACGGAAAGTGAAATACTTTCGTATTAGTGTCACTTTACAAAATTGAGCGGATAGAGTGCTTTTCTTCCGAATGCTCTCACTCAAAACCTGAAATGGTTTTCGGCAATTTTGCACAAACACATTGGACCGGTAGAACAAGTTCCAAGGGTTATTTAGAGACCAATTTGAGCTCTCTACGTAAACTGTGTAAATTACAACGCTGCAACGCTTAAAAGCTGCGAATCACAGCAGATCGGTGCGGATCGTTGCGACTCGGCCAAACGAGTTTTCAACCGACCATTCACAGAGCGACATGCTCTGGCCGATTAATTGATGAGGCCAGAGCACGTCAGCAGCCACGTCACCGTGGATGGCGATCTGATTGGCTGTCATGGGCTATAGAATGCGTGAAAGTAAGATCGGCTTAGACCTATGTATATGCTATAACTAAAGGTCACATATACATTAACTCTAAATCGGCTGGTAGGATGGTGGCACCTGTCGGATATCTGAATGACCCCGCGATCTTCGTCTCTGTTGCCAGAAGGCGTGCGTGCTGCAGGGCTAGTGGCTGTAATAGCCACTGTAGCCGGGCGCACTCTGTGATAGTCTCTGAGGCTGCGGCCAAATATCGACGGGCGATCTTGGAGGTCTAAAGCTGGTAAAAGCTCTAAACATCAAGCGCGCTTATGAGAGCTCTGCGATCGCCAGCGATGCCAGCGTGCCACATGAGTTGACGCCAGGCCGAGGTGAGGAGGAGGGTATGATACAATTATCCGTAGCAGCCCTGGGACACGGCGTGTCACTAAATTTGAATTGCAAATGGCTTGATATTGCTTCGGCCTAAACGCTGACAAAACTTCGAAATCCGTTTCAGAGTCCCTTCAAAAGAAATGACTTAAGGAAACAACGATTTCTCTTGAATTAGTAAACAGTACCAAGGACCAAACCATATCCATGACAAAATGCTTAATAAAGAAGACAATGCGCTATGATAGAACGCAACGACGCCACCTTGAAGTTCCCGCAACAACTTGCTGTGAACATGGTGTACTGGGGCCTACAAATGTGCTAATCGCTATAAATAAAGTGGGTCATTTTATGAGAGGGCCAAACGCATGGCGTACCAAATTTCAAGAAATTCTGTTGAGCCAATGCAGCCTCCAAACACTAATATCCGTGTCATCGAGCTGGCGTTCACGTGCAGAGACTTTGGCGCCATATTTAAAAAAAGAAAACCTTGACCATCTTTGTCTGTTTCACATTTCTTGTACTTACTCCTTCCACTCTCCCCCTTTTCCACAACTTTGAGGCCGAGGGAAAGTGCAGGAAACAGACACAAAAGCGCGCTAACACCTGCACCTCGATGGTATAATCAACTGTCGAAACGTTAGCTTCAGCGGCACCCTTTGTTCAAGAATAGTATTTCAGCACAGTATTTCAGCATTTTCTGGTGCGCCATGCACGCAGTGTGAGGACTGATAACTTTATCTAGTTTCGCAAAGTCGCTTGCTATCAACACTGAGTGTCCACTTGCTCAAGGGGTGTTCAACTCGGCTCCAGAAAGGAGAGGGGCAGTTTGCATGTGTACGGGAGTAAAGTACGTATGTATATTTTGTTTTGGTGGAGAGGCACAGCAGCGTCCCCACTCGCTTGTGAGCCCTATCTACCATAAAACGATAAGTATATGTCGCGATAAGTAACTGGCGGTAATATTCGGTTCGTAAGATCCGGACACCCTGTAAGTAGGCACCCATCTGTTGTACACCAAGCGAATGCTCTCGAGTAATCAAAATGACAGACTTGTGGGCCAGTTGCTAGCTCATAATTCAGAACCGTAGCGCAAAGAATCACACGGACGTCGTCCGATCAAGACGTGACACAGCGCTATGTCCCGTCTTGATCTGTCGCCATCCGTGTAATTCTTCGCGCTACCCTCCTGAATTAAGCCCAAAGCGCGAAAATGCACGCGACAGCGACGAGCGATGCAACGTAGATCGGCTTCGCGCGATCAGTCGCTAGCGCAGGCAAACCTCATTCACGCGACGGCTTCGGCAAGCGAACTCCACTGTTGCTGGCATGAGGCCGTCTACTCGCACCAAGAAAACCGCGTAGTGAGCGGTATGCAATTTAAAAATAAGATATATTGTTGTGTAATGCAACGGAAAGTGTTTATGAGTGCCTTGCAGCACTTTTTTTATATGCACATGCGTAAACATTGCGTTATTTCTTGTTGCGCATACGCGACCCGGGCAGGGTTACGTGCAAATATGTAGTCTATCTTTTCCGGTTGTTCGCTATTGGCTGCTTGAGCCCAGCACTTCCGGGTGATGAGCGACGGTTTCCAAATCTGGAGAACCGAGCGATCGCGCGAAAACGAGCACGCGACACGTCGCGCGAACGCCCTGTTTCGTCGCTCATAGCACCGCTCGTCGCTGTTTCGTGCATTTTCGCGCTTATGAGGTTTGCTCTTTACGCTCTCGAGGAAGCTTCCATCATGCTACGCCAGATGCAAGGAGTCATATCTTGCTTAACGTTCTCGAGGCCTTCGTAAACAAATTACGTTAACCATATCGTTTTCGCATGCTAGAGAGCGACACTTTGTAGCACCGCGCTACAAACGTGCGCCACACCGAATAAAGTAAGGTATCATATGCATGCAAAAATACCTGTCCTGAAGCTTCTTCAGAATAACTCAGCTCTACAGCGGCACTGCTAGCATAACAGTCATGAAAGCCAGCCTCGCCCTCCAGTCTCTAACAGCGCGTCGAAATCGATGCCGTTTGAACTTATTTCGTAAAATATGCTAGCACTCTTCACGACACATTTATTTTTTATCTCCACAATATATGTCCCATCGCACTGATCATGCGCCATAACGTAGGCATCACATTTCATAAATGTAAAACAATTTTCGAGTATTTTCTACCACACACACCATTTTTCCTCCGAGATATAGCATCAACCAGCAATAACGATCGTTTTTGCGGGACACTAGCCACCATTGTATAAGTACTAGCGTATTGGAAATTTCATGAATGATGTTTTTACTAACCAGTGTGTTACTAGCCAGCTGGGAATTTGTTAATGGTTATTTCTGCTAGTTGAATTTCGTTTGTATTTTCCCCTACTTCCCTTTCTAATCATCTCCGGATTGAGAGTAAATAAATTAAAAAGTAAGTTTGAGCCACTTCTAAGATTTCTAGATCTTGCGAAGATTTCTAGATCTTGCGAGACACGGAAGATCACTTAGCCATACTCGAAATACCAGAACCAGTATCCATGCAATAATCCTGTCAACATACGAGCAGTATATATGTACGCTCTTTTCTGGAGAAGCTGAGCTTATCCAGAAGAATGCTCGTACTAAGAAACGAGCGAAACTTTCCGATTAGATACTATAGGCAGGTATAAAAATAAGCCCGTTACTAGTAAGTTTCACTTTAAATAAACAGTGCAAAACAAAGAACTTGGCCGGCTGTCTTAGAAGCCAGTAATAAAGGCACGCGACGCATGCAGCGCAAACAAATAAGGCCCCTACAAAAGCTAGCAACGCCTTGCGCCCTCTAGCGCTGCGAGAAGAAACTGCGCGGCTGAAGCCACTCGAAAGCGGCCATGACGCGCGCGCACGCGCACGCTTAGCCGCAGCCCGTTATCGCAGCCAAGGCACGCTAAGTGCTAACGCTTCGCTCAATGCCACGTGCGGTACTTACTTCTCGATGTGGTAGTACATGTAGCCGCCCTTGTCACTGCGCTTGAGAACGCGCCGCTCGGCGAGCGGCGAGTCAGTCGCTTCGTCGGCAGACTCCAGCTTGAAAACGCCGTCGTCCAGCAAAGCAGCACCGCAACCTCCCCCCGCGCGAGCAGGCAGCAGCAGCACTTTTCCTCCCTCGTCTCTGCCCGCCTGCCCACCAGCCGGGCTGAGAGCCCCCTTTCCCAGGCAACCTGGCCATGCCCTCCCTACCACTCATCCCCCCTCGTCTCTTCTTTTAGATTCCCCCCTCACCACCCTTCCGAAAGAGACAAAGGAGGGAGAGGGGTCAGAAAAGCGGATCCCGCTGCTGCAAACCAACGACGCACTGCCGCAGTACGCGCCAAAGGGGAGCCCCTCGCGAAAGGCCGCGGATAGAAAAAGCGAACATAAAGAGAGCCCCGCGAGAAAGGACGCCAAGCGAACGGGGAAGCAGAAAGACATCGAAGAGGAAGGAGGCGGAGGAGGAAAAACAAAATCAAGAGAGGCCGACACCACCGCGGGAGAAGGCGAGAGCACAAACCCACCTCGCCGTATAGAGAGAACAAAAAAAAAATCAAGAATGCGATGTAAAGAAGGGAGGGGCGAGCTAAACAGAGGGGGAAGGAAAGGCGGTTGAGAGAGGAAAGCGGGATGCAGGAAAAAAAAGTCTAGGAAGAAAGAGACGAAGTGCAAGGGGGAAGCGGTTGCGCTAACGCACGAAGAGAATGAAGGGCGAGAAAGGAAGCGAGCGAGACCCAGCATGCAAGAAAAAAAAATGGGAAGCACACGTAAAAGAGAAAAATTTGGCGGCAGGAGACAGAAGAGGAAGCGAAGGAGAGGAATAGATAGCAGCGAGGTGAGGGTTGTACCGACTAGCAGGAGAAACAACAAAAGACCCCAACGCCGCGGCCTCCCCTCGCCAACAGTTTCCCACCGCCCTTCCTCCACCCTTCACCTCGAAGGACGAGGAAAAACGCGGAGTCACCGCCAATCGATGCCAAACACCATCACATTCAGAACATTTTAAGACCTTACCACTTTCGCTAGAAAGTTAAACCTCATATTTCTCAAACTTTCCCAGCAAGCGTAAGAAAACGTATAAACATCACAAGATATGACAACTCCACTGGTGAAATGACAACTCCAAGTTTTGTAGGTTGAAAAAAGAAATATTTATTTCATGGCATTACCTAGTATGACTCGCGTTTGCAAATGAAATCGCCCGTCATCACACACTCATCACCCCGCACTCAGTAAGGCACCTTTGGCAGCAATGTGTTTACAACTGCGCAAACACCTTTACAACTGCGCAAACACCAAACTCACGCGTACGTCCATTTCAACATTTCTTGGCGGTACATAAGCCAACCGTTCAGAACCCAGCAGTGCACAATGACGGTAGTCAGTCAGTCCCGCAAGACACTTTCTCACACAGAAAGCTTGAAAAGCATCGTGAAAAACGACAGCACAAAAGTGTGCTATCAAAAATAGCGTGCTCTGTTCTGTGAGAAACATTCACGTGCATCATAAGTGACAAAAGCCAAACGTTGAAACACACACACACACACACACACACACACACGCACACGCACGCACACACAGACACGCACGCACGCGCGCGCGCACACGAGAGAGAGAGCGTTCGCACAAGAAATCCGCAGACAGCGGTGAAAAACGAAAAAAAAAATAAAATGTTTGAAGTTTAATGTGACGCGCACACAAAAAAAGTACCATATAGGCAAACAGCTTAGGCACTTGGACGATACTCTCAAGCCTTCGGCCAGTTAAAAGGCTAAATGTTACTTCCAGGCGTTGCCCACATGCAATAGTGGGCGCCTTTCGCTCTAGTGTACCGCTGCTGAAGAAGCTTTCGAGCAAGTGCTGCCAGCCAACGCTAAGTACCGCTACGCCTCGTACGTTATATAGGTTGCGGCAATCAAATTTCACATCAGGAAGACTGAGCGCTACCCGAGCAAGCCAAGGGTGAGAGGTTCCCTCAGAATCCTGTACACACGTACTCGAAACGGCACAAGGGCGACCAGAGCTGCAGAATCAATGTGGCATTTCTGAAACATTCTTACTAAATATTCACCACCTGCTTCATCAAAGACACCAACATGTGAGATAAAAAAAGGCAACACCACGCAACCTTCCCCAACAAGAAGCAGCGCACTTCGCTTTGGTAACGCAGTGTACAGAAAAAGAACATAGTCACATTCACGTGGTCCCTTTGGATTCCGTGTGTCCTAAAAAACACCGAAAGTCAATATTAGGCAGCACACAAGATAAATGTCTCAAAATTTCAAGCATATCCCAAAGAAGTATTCCAAGCTTTCATGTTGTCAATATCATCTTTAACTAACAAAATATGACAAAACATAGCAATATGCAAATATATAGGCACTATGAATGAAAACACAAAGAAAAGAAAAAGAGAAGTCTTGTGCCACCCAAAACTTTTAGCGGATATCGCAATCCCGACGAAGTATGTCATCAGAAGCTTAAAGTGGGCTGAAGTGCCTTTTTTTCTTACCTCCATGGTGAGCCGACATCGTATCATAACTTAAAGAATGTTACGCAAAATCAATAAGAACGACGCGACTTGGTGTCTGTTCAGGAACACCCACGCTTAATTCAAACTCGATAAACTGGAATTAAATGCTCGAAGTGAGAATCATATACTTCTCTTGACACCAACAAAACAATAGCATCGCAGACCACGGAGTACATAAAATTACTTTCGTACGCAATTTTTAACGCTGCCTCGATCCTTACCACATGAATAATACAAAACCAAGACACAAGTAACTTAGCAAAGACTTATTACAAGCACATCATCACACCTACAATTATACGTACACACCATCCACGCTCGCAACAAAAGCGATGTCATTAGTACTGAGCACTGTGCCGTGGCTTGAATAGTCCACAAATGCATTAGTTTTGCCTAACGCTTAAGGTGCTCGTGGGCATGCAAAAGAACGAGTAAGACAAATATTTACACTCAACCGTACACACTGATTTCGCTCATTTGCAGAGCTCAGTACATACCGTTTACGACGTTTGTTTCAGGCCAGTGCGTAGATACGCATAATAGACATAGAATTTACAAAAGAAACACATAATAAAAAGCAAGACGTGTCCCCAGTATACCTTAAAGTGTATAAACAATCGTGCTCTCCCACACAAGAATGACAACACACACACACACACACACACACACATTATATATATATATATATATATATTGCATTAAAATGCTTCCATAATCCAATATCGACTGAATATAAATTTCTCAAAAATAATTTTGGCGTAGGTTTTAAACTAGCTAAAGCGTACTATGGTTCGTTGTGAAATGCCTAAGGTTAGTTTGAGCAAATATGCTGAATGCACGTATGCAATGTGGTAAAAAAAAAAAAACTTCGCCCACTTCGCGACTTCCGAAGGAGGGGGGGGGGGGAATGTGCAGGAACGGCTAACACAAATTAAAAAAAACAAAACAAACACAATGCTCACACCGCAAACTAATGTAACAATTGAACGCACACACTGCCAGACATCCCCAGTAGTTAGTTGGGTATAGTTGCAGGAGGGGTGGCCACGACACAAGTAGCTTAGCAAAGACTTATTACGAGCACATCATCACAACTACAATTATACGTACACACCATCCACGCTCACAACAAAAGCGATGTCATTAGTACTGAGCACTGTGCCGTGGCTCGAATAGTCCACAAATGCATTAGTTTTCCCTAACGCTTAAGGTGCTCGTGGGCATGCAAAAGAACGAGTAAGACAAATATTTACACTCAACCGTACACACTGATTTCGCTCATTTGCAGAGCTCAGTACATACCGTTTACGACGTTTGTTTCAGGCCAGTGCGTAGATACGCATAATAGACATGGAATTTACAAAAGAAACACATAATAAACAGCAAGAAGTGTCCCCAGTATACCTTAAAGTGTATAAACAATCGTGCTCTCCCACACAAGAATGACACACGCACACACACACACACACACACACACATTATATATATATATATATATATATATATATATATATATATATTGCATTAAAATGCTTCCATACTCCAATATCGACTGAATATAAATTTCTCAAAAATAATTTTGGCGTAGGTTTTAAACTAGCTAAAGCGTACTATGGTTCGTTGTGAAACGCCTAAGGTTAGTTTGAGCAAATATGCTGAATGCACGTATGCAATATGGTAAAAAAAAAACTTCGCCCACTTCGCGACTTCCGAAGGAGGGGGGGGGGGATGTGCAGGAACGGCTAACACAAATTAAAAAAAAAAACAAACAATGCTCACACCGCAAACTAATGTAACAATTGAATGCGCACACTGCCAGACATCCCCAGTAGTTAGTTGGGTATAGTTGCAGGAGGGGTGGCCAAGACACAAGTAACTTAGCAAAGACTTATTACGAGCACATCATCACACCTACAATTATACGTACACACCATCCACGCTCACAACAAAAGCGATGTCATTAGTACTGAGCACTGTGCTGTGGCTTGAATAGTCCACAAATGCATTAGTTTTCCCTAACGCTTAAGGTGCTCGTGGGCATGCAAAAGAACGAGTAAGACAAATATTTACACTCAACCGTACACACTGATTTCGCTCATTTGCAGAGCTCAGTACATACCGTTTACGACGTTTGTTTCAGGCCAGTGCGTAGATATGCATAATAGACATGGAATTTACAAAAGAAACACATAATAAAAAGCAAGAAGTGTCCCCAGTATACCTTAAAGTGTATAAACAATCATGCTCTCCCACACAAGAACGACACACACACACACACACACACACACACATTATATATATATATATATATATATATATATATATATATATATATATATATTGCATTAAAATGCTTCCATAATCCAATATCGACTGAATATAAATTTCTCAAAAATAATTTTGGCATAGGTTTTAAACTAGCTAAAGCGTACTATGGTTCGTTGTGAAACGCCTAAGGTTAGTTTGAGCAAATATGCTGAATGCACGTATGCAATTTGGTAAAAAAAAAGAAACTTCGCCCACTTCGCGACTTCTGAAGGAGGGGGGGATGTGCAGGAACGGCTAACACTAATTTAAAAAAAACAAAGCAAACACAATGCTCACATTGCAAAAAAGTAGTTAGTTGCGCATAGTTGCAGGAAGGGTGACTGAATAGAACATAACTGTATAAAGCTAAATCTCATTCATGACCGCACGCACGTATAGTGTCACCTCATCACACACAGACGGTAGTTCTTTCAATCCTCAAAGTTGTTATCTCGTTTAGCTACAATGCCAGGATCAGTCGACGCACGCCCAAGCTGTCGTTTCAGCCGCAGTTGAGCGTTCGCTCGCCTCGACCAACCCGACGCGCGCGGCGCCTCAGTCATCTCCAAAATAACTGCGGCGCTACTTGTTCTTACACGCCGATCAACTGTGGGCGAGACAAGGAAAAACGCTCACGACACTTCCCTCCTGTTAAATGCTCACGATAGCGCACTGGCATACACACAATGAATGTTCGCCGGATTGGAAGCGCCCTATAGCGCTACAGCGCGAAAGAAAAATGACGGGAGGGGGGTGTGTGAATAGACTGGAATATTGTACGCAACGTCGCCCTTTTCGACTCCTTTCATGATACGCAATGACGCATGCTCACATATACAACACCATATGGTATGAACACTCCACTTCGAACAAAAATAACAACCATCCCATAAAACTTTACCTTAAACCTTGCAAATGTATCATTTGGGTAACAACTCATTGGTTTCGAGTAGCTAAAAAAAAAAAACCTTAAGTACCACAAGAATATGGCGCGAAAGCGGTTCTTCACATGCGCCACCTTAATATATAGCAATATAGAGAACAGCAGCTTTCTCAATTGTCAACAAGAAACGACTAATCCGTCCATAAACAAAGTTGTCAACTACAAAATAAAGCACAAAAGTGTAGGATCCATTGCAACAAATAAAATAAGTGATTCGAAAAAACAATTCCTAACGCCACGCAAAGACACACACACATGCGCGCGCGTGCACACACACACACACACACACACACACACACACACACACACACACACACACACACACACACAGAAATGTAACACAAATCTACGCTCTCATTCTGCTACTTCAAAACGGATTTTTACCCACAAGAAATGAGCTCTCGCATTCGAATCAATCACGAAAACACTTAAATGCATTCTTCTGTAAACGAGGCTAGCATGGACACCGATGCACCTCGCAAGCACATAAAGTTCAAATGAAAAAAAGCATCTAAAAAATAACGCCACGCTCAGGAGGACCAAAGCGTCGCCGCTCTGAGAGAAAACCATTCTTGATGCACGCTGCTAATCCGCTCCCACCTTGTCTTCTTGTGGAACGCTGTACAATATTTTCTGCACATACTCCGTCACCACACCTGCAATGACAATACGAGAAAACGTTGCAATTCCCACTCCAAAAAAGATGAAAGAAAGGGAACTAAGTGAGACTAAAACGATTCGGGGAACCAAACCCTATGAATAGACAAAGAGAAATTTTTCCGAAGCGCTCATTTAGAGAGCACAACCAAATGAGTCGAACAGACAATTAAGCCAGAGAAAATATAGATCACTTTAATTGTAGTCATAGCTGTTGCGTTCATACAGCGACGTAAATTGAAACAAATCGAAATGGACGTCGGTGGAATCCAACCGATGGGGTGATTTTCCATTCACTTCATTTACGTCAAACTTGTGTAAAGACAGTTAAAGACAACTAACATCCTTTACGCTTTTCCTGGCATAAATGTCTCTTCGGTTCATTTGGTTATGTATAGCACCGCCAACTGCTTTCCTTACATTGCATTACTGTTTGTTTGCTCATCGTTTGTTGGTGTTTGTATGTTTATCTTTTCTAGCAAGCTCCCACAATTTTGCCTACAGTAGCAAACATGTCCAAGCATACGATCCATAGATATATATGTGGGGTTTGACGTCCCAAAACCACGATATGATTATGAGAGACGCCGTAGTGGAGGGCTCCGGAAATTTTGACCACCTGGGGTTCTTTAACGTGCACCCAAATCTGAGCACACGGGCCTACAACATTTTCGCCTCTACCGGGAATGCAACCGCCGCAGCCGGGATTCGATCCCGCGACCTGCGGGTCAGCAGCCGAGCACCTTAGCCACTAGACCACTGCGGCGGGGCAAGCATACGATCCAGGCCACGGCGGTCGCATTTCGAAGGAGGCGAAATGCGAGAAGCCCTTGTATACTGTGCGATGCCAGTACACGGTTAATGAACACCAGATGGTCAAAATTTCCGGAGCCCTTCCCTCTAACGTCCCTTATGATCATATCATGGTTTTGGGAAGTAATTATGTTCCCGCACAAGATATTTGCGTAGTGCTGCTCGTGGCGTTGACGAAATTGATTCGATCCGGGGAGTTTTGTCATCGCGGCGTGTTGAATGTGCAGCATGTGCTGCACTTGATTTTCTTTTTATGCTAGCGCACGGCATATGCTGGTAAACGAAAGCGTCACAGCAGGCCGTCCATTATAGCGCACGATGCCGCACCCGGCGTCCCGATCCGCCTGCTGCTGTGACCAAAGTGGTACCCTATACGTGAGGAATCAGCCACACAATATCCTTTCTCACGATCCACTCCCTCATAAAAACTGTGAGCACACTTTAGAGGCACCTAAACTGGTATGCTTGCAAAGCTGGAAGCTCGAAAACACGCCGCATGAAAACTTTCGGGTCTTAAAAAAATTTACAGCGTGTTTTAATCATTTATTCATGAAAAAAACTAACCCTTTGTATTCCATGGCCATGAAAGTTGTGCAATTTTTCGATTTTATTTTTATGCATATATGAAATAACAATACATATGACAATAGGATTAAACCGAAAACCTAGAATGCTTATTTAGCTTTGGTTGTGTCTGAAAAAAAAAAGTGTCCGGTTATGTCGAGTTACACCTGGTTCATCCTCCCTCTTCATAGTAGATAGGCACTTTGCCAGCTGCCGGCTCAATCAATCCTTATCATCAATCCTTATCAATCCTATCATCACCACTACTTACCATAATCAACGCATTCATCCTCATTCCAACACATTCATAACCACCATTAAATGTTCACGCAGCCACTTGTTAACGGCTTTGATTCAACATTTTCATCATCATAGTCCATTATTGCCATCGTCGTTCATTATCAACATCATCAACACATCAATTCTCATGTTCCAACGCTTTCATTGTCACCGTTTAAGGCTAATTTGTTTTTCCCCCACACTACACGTTGGCTCTACTTCAACGTGTTCGTCATAATCGTTATCTTCACTTCCTACCATTATCAACGCGTTCGTTGCCGCGTTGAACTGAACGCTTTCATTAGCAGCAACAGAATTGTTCAAGCGTTCTTTGCTTGCTCATGGCTCAGTATCAATGCACGAATTATCGGTGCTTTCCAAATCGAAACATTCACTGGCACTAGCAAATAAATTCTAAACACGACTTCTAAAAAGTGTATTTAGCTATACTGCAGATAATGTTTTGTGCAGAGCCACACGGAATCGAAGCGGGTCCTGCTACCATGTATCGCTACATATCAGCTTCTCGCACGAACTCTGTTCCTCGCGTCGACAAACGCGGACACCGTAGCTGCGATTCAACTTACAAATTTTTTGCCGCTCATAAAACGACAAAACTCGCACAACAATAAGATCAAGCCTTCCTTTTCTCGGGTAAAGCCAAATAATTTTAAAATTCTTACGAATTCACAGTAAACTTATTAAATATATGTAGGCATACACTTCAAGAGGTGACATAAAAAGAACGCCATTGTTCTGCATGCACTTACCGCTATCAGTTCATAGAAATTGGCACAGATGTTTTCATGAAATACTAAAGTACTGCTAACATTTCAAATCGACTTTAAGGCCATCAGCTAGCCTGAACCAACTACACTTATGTTTCGTCTAGAGACTGGCATACAAAGGGTTGAGGTAGCCTAGCAGCCTTCCTTGTTGATGGCCTAAAAGCATGGTTTGTTTCTTTTTTTTTTCGCTCTTTCTTCCTCGCTTTCGCTCTATTCTCAAGATTTTTTTTCCCTTTTTATTGGGTTTTTTCTATTTCCTCCTTTCTTCAATTTATTTCTTTTTCTTCCACTTTCTGCCTTGTTCCCTGTTTTAAGCCTCTTTTTGCATCTGCTTCTATCTCTCTGTACTTCAGTCTTTTTTACTTTCCTCTCTCTGCGCTCGTTCCCTAACCCATACGAGTTATTGCATCCCACACCGGAAAGAAAATAGGCGAAGCGGGATAGCGCGCTCCGGGTGCACGTGTACGGGGAGCGAAGCAGAAGATGAAGAGGACGAAGAGGACGAAGAGGACGCCCACCGGCCGAGCTGTGCCCGGTGATAGGCGACGAGAGAAGCCATTCAATGTGAGGATGACAGTTTTTGTTAACACCTCGTAGCTAACCTCGAGCCTAAACAGCTCTGCTGTCAAAACAGATATTTATAAAAACGCTACGACAGTCTGCAGAACCTGTCATCTTCACAAACGAAGTCTACGTCAACGCGGAAATATTTTGCCGCTAATAAAGTCACACTCAAGTGACTAACAACAACTTGTGGGTTCAATTTTCAATCCCACGCTTGAGGCCATTCAGTTGTTTATATGGATAATTTGCAGGGCTTCCGAATTTACAGAATGTCCATTTAATCAGAGATATTCATCATCAATCCAACCCCCCCCCCCCCCCAAAAAAAAAGAAATAAGGCATATCTTGCTTGATACACCGAGTAGGACCATTTTTGTTTGCATACTTAAGATCACATATAGTAGCCCCCACAAAAGAAAAAAAAAGTCACTGGACTATTTTGAGTCTTGGCTTGCCCCGTACATGAGCTTCTTTAAAGATGCATGTTAACTCTCTTTCGGGGCCTACAACTATCCGACCATATTCTAATGATGATAGAGGCCGGACTTAGAGGCACTGAAAACCGGGTTTTATGCGCCAAATATAGGCAAACACACTCTTAGGGGCTCATAATCTTAAATATAGGCACAATTTTTTACGAAATTTCAAAGTTTCTAAGAAAAGCGTACATACGATCAGAAAGCGAAAAAAAGAAGTTTTATTTTATGATGGTACAAAGGCGCCAGTGGTTTAGCACAGCCACGCAATCTTTTCTGCGCGGTTTGCAAAAGACAGTCTCTTCTTTGATTGTCCAGCATAGTGAATTAAGTATCCACCGTTGAATAAACACGCTCATGTGTCTCTTAGCATGGCTGAGAAGGGTAGCACATGAGCAAATAGCCAGACCGCTAAACGAGTCTTTTAGACTTTTATTAACCGGGTCCAATTCCACACGGTCCATTTCTCCTCTATCTGCGAACACCTAAAAGCGCCCCTCACCAGGTTTGAGCATTTCAAGCAGACAAGAAGAATGCATGCAATGGGCGCTTACGATTTCATCGGTCAAGATTTGCAATGCTACGCGCCTCGAAAAAAGTGAAATGTCAGACTGAATGCCGCTTGACCTTCGCCTCACAAGCATCCCCCCCCCCCCCTAACATGGTGGAGGTGACCTATACACTAAGGAATGGTCCTGCATACACCAAAGTAGTACATGACTCTGCAATAATCATTCGAGGCGACGTGCACTTTATGCAATCTGTTATATTAGAAGAATGTAAGTTGATAGAAATAACAAAACATACAAATGGAATCTGTGCACATTATTTATTTATTTATTCATTTATTTCTGCTTCATATCGAGTCAGATGCACGACAATAAGCTGCCTCCGTTTTGTTGGCATTGGTGTTCTTGCCATTCTCGCCTCGTTCCGGTGCCAGCCCTGAAAATGCTTGGTGTGTTCTTTTTTGTTTTGTTTTTTTGTGCACCGTCCTCTAGAGCAGTTCTAGCGGTGCATCGCTGTGTATCGTGGTAAGGATACATGGTCCATGCAGGGCTCTCCAAACGTTCGCGCATAGAAGAATCCATCCCTCCAAAACAGACAGTATACAATACAGGGAACCTAGCAACAACGCAACGACGCTTGCGTGCACGACCTGGCTTGAGCATGTCAAGTTGACGTAACCTTGCGCTGATGTGTCAGTGCCATGTGATCTTCCGGCTCCAAGTTGCCCAGATACCGAAGAGGGCAGGGAAGGAATTTGGCTAGCGAAGACTACACAGGGCAAGTGGCAAAGGTTTCAAGCTCATCTCTTTGCATGATGCTTTTGCTGCTTGCAATTAACCAATTAAAATTATTGTGGTACAAGGTATTTCATTGGGCATGCATTAACGTCCAGTGTCTAAGTAAAATTTCTCATGTGACCCGGTGAAGCACAGTTTAAGGAGCAAATGACAAACAAAACAAAAGCCATGTGGGCATATGTTTTTTTGACGTACACACTACTTTCCCCAAATGACAGTCCACGGTTTCGCATTTATTTTCTGTCGTCCTGCGGCTGCACTAAAGTACTTATCGGTCCTTAGGCGTGCGAGCAGACACCAAGGAGATACCGAGCAGACGACGCGACGCGGATAAACGCATGTGTAGAAGCTGATCAGCCCCTCTATTGGCTAAGGGCCTTTAACTCTATATAGTAGTGCTGAAACGAACTTCTGAGATGGAGTATAGGTTAAACCCCATAATGTACCGAAAGCTCAATTTTGCCCGATAACATGAATACATCTCCAACTGTACTTGAAAGCGAAATTCAAGGTTATATAGTGTTCATATATGCACCGATTTTGAATATAGGCATTTAAAGGCACTATAAACATGCTATAAATGTTATTCTTAACCTCGAGTTCGTGCTCATATATCAAAGTGGCATGATAGGAATGCAAGGAACAAAATAGGCATTTGCCTAAAATCCGGTCTCTAATAATGATCTACAAAGAGAGTTCACGAGTCGCTTCAAATAGTCATGTCCGAGGCAAGCTAAAACTTTCAAAAAGAGTCATACTCTCGGGCTCCCTATGTTGTAATAATTTTGTATTATTTATTCATTTACTTATTTATTCATTCGTCTCGGTTATGCTGTCAGACGAGCCCTGGGGCATGCATGAAGGAAGTCGCGCGCGCGTTGATATCGCAGTAGACAATATTGTGACATTACAATACCGCAAGCAGAGCCGCATGAATTGAGGAAATGATATGCGTAAGATGTGCAGAACCGAAAGTGGACTTTGCATACTGCTTCCTGGTCTCGGGTCACAAGAACTCGAATGATGCAACGCTCGCGCCTTGTCTGCCCGATTTACTATACAGAATCGCCTCACATTGAGATTCAACTATAGCCTGCAAAAGGTAAGGTTCATGTCCCTGCTAAAACAAAATCTGCCGTAGAAGTGGTTTTACTTTCAAGGGGCATCAATTAAATGTTATACTTTACTTGATTGTAATTATTTATATTTATGCAATATCCTAATAATGTAATTAAATTAATTTTTCAGAAATCAATTACATGCAACCAATCATTGTCAACAGGCTTTGAGCATAAAATTTACCAAAAACTACAGTACACTCTTAGAAAAAAGTTAGTAATCAGTAAACGCGCATATTTACTTCTTTTGCAGCCTGTTTTACTACCTTTGCGGCATACTTTCACTAGCCACCAGCTAGTGCAGCTTGCAACTTTTGCTGTTACTAACCAGGTAAACTTTCTTTGCGTTTTACAGCGAAAGCTGTTATGAGATCACAACACGGGTCACACGCGGCGCTGTAGTTGTCCGCCTACACCTCTAACCACTACCGCACCAAATAAGAAAAAAAAAGCACCTAAATGAAAAACACCAAGGACACGTGGTGACACTATGGGATTCGAACCCCGGTTCACTGTGTACCAGCCCAGTACTCTACCACTGAGACACGCCGGCGCTTGGGACTCGTTCGCAAACTTACCTTAGGCAGGCTTGATGTCGGTAAATGAATCGTGTTAATATGAGTAATAAAGCATTTTAAAACTGCAAAGGAACAGAATGCAAATCGCGTAACGAGTGGGTCGTCCAATGCTCCAACACATTATACAACTTGTTCTTCATCACCTATTAACTGTGGCACAGACTATATTAACTGTGGCACAGACACAAGGTAATATAGACTATACCCAGACTATATTACCCTGTGTATCTCCCCCTCCTCCAATAATGCCTTCGGGCACTGCAGGTAGTTTGAATAATAAAATAAATAAACAAAGTCCTGATGTGTAGGGTTACATTGCATAAACCTGCACATTATATGGCCAAGGTTTTGGCATTTTACAGCACTCCCCTTCCCCCTCAAGCACAAATGAAAGCTTCCAATGTTGCTACTGATGTCATCACAAAGAGAGAAGAGATAATAACAACAAAAATTTTAAGAGCATTAGTCAGAAATTTAAACGGTGTGTAAAGCAGCACATAAAACACAGTAAAGAGACCTATTCTTTGTAATTGCAGCATTTGTACAATCTTAGTATAAGTGAGGAGGGAAGTAACATAGAAGTGATCCATTACTTCTTCGTTAGGTTTTTGATACAGAAATTGGTCACTGTGATCAATGCCATTTTTAAAGGAAATAACTCATTCTAATTAGTTTGTATTTTTTTTCTGCAATAAGTACAAAATTGGTTTTTGGTACAGATAATTGTGCACTTCAGATGCCAATTTCTTATTTTTCATGTTGTAGTCTTTTTTTCAAAACTAACTTTCAGTGCTTCTAAGACTTCAAAGAGCCTCACCCCATGCCAGCCTTCCATGTCAGCCGCATTGCCAATTGACCTAACGATGATTAACTTTTAACATCATCTAGCCGCCTTGCCAATCGACCTACCGATGATTAACTTTTAACATCATCTAGATCTCCAATTATGAGTGCAGAATGGCAGTTAAAAATATTAAAATCATCATTACTATTTTCCAATTTTTTTTAATTTACCACCGCATCATGTTTATTGCAGCCTAAAAGTTCTTCATGTCTTATTACTGCTATGTCCTGCTTCTCCCTTTATATATGGCTCAATTTGGTATGTCACCTATGCATATCTAGGCATGCGTAACGGGTATGACTATGGGTATGACATGGTATTAAACCGATACCTCTCCATTACTTCTACATTTATTAAACATAATTTCAGATTTCTCGCTGTTAAATTAATAATAAGACATTTCAATTTGATGCCACACATATCTGCAAGTCACTTGCACCCCACTGCCATTTGGAGGCCCCAATAAGCTATGATGAGCCTTTATGTTTTGTCCTTGTCTTCGTTGCTCTGAATAAGTACTATATTTCTTTTTTTTTCTTCAAGAGAGCCTGTTCTTAGGCATAGTGCTATGTCTAAGGGCCTGTTTTCGAAATTAAAACGAAATCAACTCATGTCAATATCCTTGAATGCTTTGTCTCCACTACCTGTGCTGTGTGCATGTGCTATTTTTCAAGGGAAAGTCTTAAGTGGATCTTATTGAGCCAGTAATGTTTCGGCTCATGAGAAGCAGATAGTGACCGGCAATGTCTGCTGTCAACGACAATTATATGGTACCAAGGTCTCATATAACGTGACTCACACGGCTTTTGGTCAGGAGGGGTGGTTGGAATCAATGCAATTGACAGAGAAGGAAAAGAAGGGGACTAAGATGAAGATGATGATAAAGATAACTTTAGTCTTCGTGTTGTCTAAGGTGAATGCATAAGGAATTAACCCTTACGGATTTTTTTTTTTTTCATTTTGCATTGCCGGTACATATATAGAAAATTAAAAACCACAGGCTTGTGCATGGAATCACCCCAACAATATCTGGCCGCTAGCATACTCATGAAACTGGAACTTAATCCCTCATCCTCTGTGGCTGTCTGACCAGCTGCACTGGAGAGGATGTCTAGAGTATACAGATTCAGATAAACCACCACTTTAAGCTGAGCCTGCTGATCTTGCCATTAGCCTATTACATGATGATGCATGACAGGCCCCCACGAAGTTTAAAATGCGAGTCTCCAATAAAAAAAAAACACTTTTACGCAGACCATGACACAAAATAAAAAGGTGAGGACAAGGCCCCCCTCTTTTATATTAGTAACATGAGTTCCTCAAAACTTCCTGATGACTGCTTGAGCTTGCAATCACAGGACACACAACTGTCTGTACAACACTCCATAACTATGCAGTTTAGAAACTGAGAGAATGCCCTATGATGGCTGGATTTGTTGCCCAAACTAAACACTTTGTGCCTTACTACAGATTATTAGGGTGAAAGATGAAAGTAAAAATAAAAGGCAACATGGAGAGTTATGGTGTGAATGACCAATGTCTAGTGTTGGGGTCCAATTCAGAAAACAGGAAGCGCAGGAAACTACATTCTACGTAGCAGATATAAGACGATAACGCTAAATGTCAACCAACATTGAGGCACAAAAAGAATACATATCTAGATACTAACCGTGTATGCATGAGACGCTCAATTATCTTGCTAAAAAACGGCAAAATACAAATACCTATATATAGATAATAACAGTAGCAAAAAAATACACATATAATAGTCTAAAGGCACATATTATGAGCACTACTGCTAGAATAACGGTATTTCAGTACCTCGACACTTTTGTGTCATTAAGTTGCAATGAACTTCATTGAGAGTTACAATATCCACTTTACAAGAAAGCCAAAGAGTTTATGTGAAAGTGCACTGATTAAGACATGCAGCCTATCTGCCAGCAGCACTGGGTTACAAATGTTTAAAGAATGCAAGAACGTATTATTTCATTTTTTTAAGAGGATAAAATTCACTAGGTGGCAACTTATTGCTCACAAGGCACTGAGTACTGAGAGGTAATCTATTACATTTATGTTACCCTATTCCCTGCTTTTATTAAAAATAGTACAAGTTTCATAAATAATGTGTGCTATGTTCGCTACATTAAAGTGTCCACTGCAAATCTTCAGACAGCTTTCATTTAACTAAAAATTTCTTCCAATATTTTAATATGGCATCTTTTTTCACTTTATGCTAAAGATATTAGCAGCAACACTGAAAATAATATCACGTGTCCATTCTTAGCAGTACCTGTGATTCTCTGAAAAATCCCTCACTGCCAACATTGCTACGTTAACCTCACTCTTTCTTCATGCGACCTACTAATGCTGAGGAAGTTTTTCATGTTATCTCTTCGCTCAGGTCTACGGCACCCGGTCTCAACTCTGTTGCCCCATCCCACATCAAGTTACTTTCTAATGAGTTATTTCCTATCATTGATTGATGATTTGATTACTATGTGGAGTTTAACGTTCCAAAGCCAGAATATGATCATGAGAGACAATTTAGTGGAGGGCTCCAGAAATTTCAACCGTCTGGGGTTTTTTAGCATGCACCCAAATATGACCACATGGGCCTTACAGCATTTTCATTTCCATCGAAAATGCAGCCGCCGCAGTCTGGATTTGGTCCCGCGACCTGTGGGTCAGCAGCCGAGTGCCTTAGCCACTAGACCACCACGGCAGGGCTATCCCCCATCATTGCAGATGTTGTTAACAAGATGTTTAAAACAGGCGTATTTTCCGATTTCCTAAATGTTGGTAAAATAACACCTGTTCTCAAAAAAAGTTGACCATGAACTTCCCAACACCTACAAGGCCATTTGTATTTTGCCGTTTTTTAGCAAGATAATTGAGCGTCTCATCCATACACAATTAGTATCATATCTAACAAAAGGTCATCTATTATCATATAAACAGTATGGCTTTCAGCCTGGTTATTCCACAGAGTTCGCGCTTCCAACTCTTGCCACTAAAATAAAAAAATCAAATGCCTAAGGCTTCCTTGCTTGTGGCTCATTTATATAATTAACAAAAGCATTTGACACAAGTAATCACAACATTTTTGCACATAAACTTGAATGGTATAGCTTAACTGGTCCCTGACTTCAATTTATTTCAAGCTATTCATGTAACCGTACAAGCGTTGTGCAGATTGACGGTAAAGTTTCTGCTGCATAGAATTGATTGATTGATTAGTGGGGTTTAACGTACAAAAACCATGATATGATTATGAGAGACGCCGTAGTGGAGGGCTCTGAAAATTTCGACCACCTGGGTTCTAACAGTGCACTCAAATCTGACCGCATGGGTCTACAACATTTCCACATCAGCTGCTAAGAAAGTAAATTAAAGCGTTCCTCAGGAATCGGTCCTTGGCCCGCTGCTTTTCTTCCCGTTTATTAATGATTTAACTAATACTTCGCACACTACAGATTTTATCTTGTATACAGATGACACGACCATTTTTACTTGCATTAATAACATCAATAGCTACAATAAAAAATTAATGTTGATCTACATGATATAAATTCATAATTTCCAAAGAACATGTTAAAAATTTATCCACCTAAAACAGTTTTTTTATGGTCTTTATACCCTACCTACAGTGCTTTGAAAATATATATCTACATTTGAAGTACAACTAAATACCAATGTCTGAACACACAAAGTTCCTTGGGGTAGTCCTGGACAGGCATATGAAGTTAAATCTTCATGTGCAATCACTCATTTGCAAGATAGCGTTCGAAATAAGTGCCATAATCAGAACTCTTACATATTTTTGGCCACATATTGTCCATTCCCTTATTCAGGCACATATTCACAGCCATCTATTTTATTGCATATCAGCCTGGGGCTATGCCCATTTCACTCACTTCAACGAACTTCAATGCATGCGAAATCAAGCACTTTGTCTAATGACATTCAGCCATTTCTTAACCATTGCAAGGCCGCTTTATTAAAATTTAAATACCCATTCTCTTCATCAACTATTTCAGTTGAAATCATTCATTGAGATGTATAGGCTTTTTCACGGTATTGTATATATTGATAGAATTATCATAGATAACCTTGTAAATAACAAGGTTACTAGGTTTTCTGAGCTAGGTAATAGTCTTCTGCCTAAGATTCACATGAACCACGGCAAGTTCACCACAACGTTTATAGGAATCAAGCTGTGAAATTCCCTTCTTTACATCATTGAATAATCAACCACAGAACATATATAAAAAAACAAGTAAAGAAATACCTTTTGCAACAACTGTCTTCATCCTAGCAATTTATTTTTGCTTGGTACATGTTATATTGCTTTTTTGTATTGTAATTTTCCATTGTTTTTTAGTGTTACCTTTTCCTTTTTGTTCGTTAAACATATCTGTATTTTTGTTTTTATATTTATTTTTTATGTTATTAGGCTAACCATTATTGCAATTACTAATACGTGTAGATGACTCCCAGCTGAGAGCCACTGTCTTCTTCTGTCTGTCTACTAGAGCGTTTTTTTTATTTACTACTCCAAAATGTCAGCAAAATAGGATACTGCCTTGAAGGCAGCGCCTGTCTATTCTTTAGCAGCTAGAAACTTCTCGTGTTTAATTTTCATGCACTCCAACTACCCGCCACGTATACGCTCAACGTAAAAAATACATGGAAGTAGCTGATGAGTCGGAAAACAGGTGCACACAACTTGTCAGTTTAGAGCAAACGTCAAAGTAGGGGTGCGACCACTCGAAATCAGCAAAACTTCTACATTGCGGACACTCTGAAACCAAGTATGTCAATATTGAGCGAGACAGGAAGAAGTCAAAAGAAATCAAACGCGTGAAAAGAAGGGTCATTCAAGGCACTAATCTGGCATAAGCTGACAAGGTCAGAAGTTCGAAACTACACAGGGTTGTTTTATTAGGAAAATTAGATTTTCAGTCATTTAGGAAAAAAAAGATGAGGCGAGCTACGAGCCAGGTGAAGTTTGGAGCTTAATGGTGGTTCGGTGGTTTTCCACATTGCTAATAATGTGCAACAGATAGCGCAGCAGATAGCGCAGCAGCCAAGCATGCCATGACAAAATTAGGTTCGAATAGAGATGTCAAACCATTCCCAATAGTATATCTACTTAAGATGCACGAGCAAGAAATTGTTAAAAAAAGAAGAAAAAGAGGTCTGCAGTGCGGCCTCACTGGCAACCATCTGCCAGTAATGCACTCCCTCTCCAGAGCAGGATTGGCCACCTGGTGCAGTGCTTGGCCGCAACCTCCCATGAACACAACAATTAACCCTTGGCCTTCAGTTTCCAGCAGCTACGAAGCAACTGTCCAAGGCGGCGGTCAGACCTGTGACGCAGCGGATGGTGCTAAGAATCCCTGGGTCTAGACAAGCCACCATTGGAGTCTGAATATGGCTACCTTCAACACTAGAACACTATCTAGTAAGGCTAGTCTAGCAACTGTCCAAGGCAGCGGTCTATCTAGTAAGGCTAGTCTAGCAACTGTCCAAGGCAGCGGTCAGACCTGCGATGCAGCGGAGGGTGCCAAGAATCCCTGGGTCCAGACAAGTCGCCATTGGAATCTGAACATGGCTACCTTCAACACTAGAACAATATCTAATGAGGCTAGTCTAGCTGTGCTATTCGAGGAATAAGAGGGTGTTAAATGGGATGTAATGGGGCTCGGCAAAGTTGGGAGGACACGTGAGGCTTATACTACAGTGCTGAAGAATGGACACATCTTATGCTACCGTGGATTATTTGACAGAAAAGAACTAGGAGTGGGGTTTTTCATACACAAGGAAACCACTGCCAACATAGAAGAATACTATAGCATCAGTGAAAGGGTGGCAAGTATCATAATTAAGTTTAACAAAAAATATAAGACGAAAGTGCTGCTGGCCTATGCGCCTACATCGAGCCATGATGATCTTTTGGTTGAACGCTTTTATGAAGACAGAGTCAGCCATTAATGAAGTAACACAGTAAATATTGTTATGGGCGACTTTGATGCCAAAGTAGGCAAGAAACAGGTCGGAGACCTTGCGGTGGGAGAATGTGGCATTGGCTCTAGAAACGCCAGAGGGGAATTATTAGTACAGTTCGCAGAACGTAATAATTTACCGTATTTACTCCATTCTACCGCGCCCTCGATTGTAACGCGCACTCGGTTTTTACGACGAAAAAAAAAACAAACTAAGACAATCGACTGCAACGTGCACCCATTTTTCTCGTTGGCCCGCTCGATCACACCACTCGGGAAAACGACTTCCTTTCGGGAGCGTCTTCCGTTTAAATATGAGGTACGGGGGAAGCTTGTGCCTATCTGACGTGCAACGGAGCATTGCTGTCACTTTAGTTTTACCGTGGCCCGATGTCAGCACGCGAACTTGCTTCGCCCTCTTCTTCTCGACGGCTGTGGTGCCAGGCATGTCGAATTAAACAGGCGTCTGATCGGCATTCCTGATTTGCCCAAGCAGATAGCCGTTGTTGCGCCGCAAGGTTAGGACGAACCCCTGAACACTGTGAAGCTTTTCTTCGTACTCCTTCAGCAAGTTTCGACATATGCCCGTTCGCCTTCGGAGGGAAAAGCCTTTCCTCTTCATAAAGTTAGTTAGCCAGTACCTGCTTGCTTTAAACTGGCTCCGCATTAGCCCTTTTTCTAAGGCTAACTGCATAGCCTGCACTTGGAGCAGTTCTGTCGTCACGGGCCGCTGTGCCGCTCACTGCTTAATCACATACTCGCCGAGCAGCTCTTCAAATTGTGAAAACCGACCCTGCTGTGGTCCACTGAAGCCTTTGGGTGAATCTTTGCTGTCGACAATACTCTGCTTTTGTTTCCGCCAGTCCCGCACGCACCTTTCGGCAACTCCAAACGACCGCGATGCGGCCCGATTTCAGTCCGTTTCGGCACACGCGATGACTTTTCTTTTAAAAGCGGCATAGTGGTGCACTCGTCGAGTTTTTGGAGTCGGCCCCTTCGATGCCGTCGATGCTAATGCACTACAAGATGATAAACTCCTCAGCACACGTACGAAGTGCCGCACATGGGAAACACATAGGCAGAAATGGCCAACGCGCCATGCCGACGCACGTAGGGGGCGGCAAATTGGGAAATGCCGATGGCAATAGAATGACTGTAATAATTTTTTTTTCGTACTCAATTCTAACGCGCATGTCATTTATGAACTCGCTTAACCGGAAAAAAGGTGTGCGCTAAATTTGAATAATTACGGTACGCATTATGAATACTTTCTTCAGAAAATGGGTTAACCGTAAGTGGACGTGGCGAAGTCCTAATGACGAAACTAAAAATGAAATTGACTTCATTCTGTGTGCACACTCAGACATTGTACAGGATGTAGAAGTAGTTGGCAAGATTAGATGCAGTGACTATAGAATGTAAGAGCTCGTATTCGCATAGATTTAAGAAGGCAAAGACAAAAAGTCATACGCAAGAAGCCACTTAATGAACTGGCGGTGAGAGGAAAAGTACAGGAATTCAGAGTTTTGCTTCAGAATCCATTCGAGGCACTAAATGAGATAACCGACATTAGCGTTGACACAATAAATGATAATCTTACTAGTATCATGAAAGAGTGTGCAATTGAAGTTGGAGGTGCAGTCACTATGCTGGAAACTGGCAAACTATCTCATGAGATGAAAAATCTTATTAAAAGACGACAAACGATGAAAGCCTCAAATGCAACCGAAAAAATAGAGCTAGTGGAACTTTCGAAGTTAATCAATAGGCGTAAAATAGCCGACATCAGGAGGTATAACATGAAAAGAATTGAGCAGGCTGTAAAAAGCGGCAGAAGCTTAAATGCTGCGAAGGCAGACTTGTGCATAGGGAAAAATCGGATGTATGCATTGAGAAACAAGGAAGACGATGTCATAACCAATGTCAATAGGATAGTTGAGATGGCGAAGTTGTTGTACAGAGAGCTGTACAGAAGTCAAAAGAACCAGCCTGGTATTTTGAGAAACTATAATAGTCCAAGAGAATTCCACATTCTACCAGTAACAATAGGGGAAGTAAGGAAAACCCTAGAAGGAATGCAGAAAGGCAAAGCTGCTGGTGAGGATAAAGAAACAACGGACCTCATGAAAGATGGTGAGAAATTGTGCTAGAAAAATTAGCCACCTTATATACGAAGTGTCTCTTGATGGGAAGGGTACCAGAATCTTGGATGAACGCCAACATCACAACAATCCATAAGAAAGGAGACGTCAAGGACTTGAAAAATTACAGGCCAATCAGCTTACTTTCTATTCTCTACGAACTATTTACAAAAATAACAACTAATAGAATTAAGATGATATTACAGTTCAACCAGCCAAAAGACCAAGCAGGATTTTGTGCCGGCTACTCCACAATAGACCATATTCATACTATAAATCAGCTAATAGAGAAATATGCTGAATACAACCAACCCCTACACATAGCATTCATATATTACGAGACAGCCTTTGACTCAGTCGAAACATCAGCAGTAATACAGGCACTGCGGAATCAGAGCATGGAAGAACCCAATATAAACATTCTGAAAGAAACCTACAAAGGACCCACAGCCACCATAGTTCTCCATAAAGTAGGCGAAAGAATCGCAATAAAGAAGGGTGTAAGGCAGGGAGACACTATCTCTCCAATGCTATTCACTGCGTGTTTACAGGAGGTATTCAGGACCCTAGATTGGGAATAGTTAGAGATAAGAGTTAATGGCGAGTACCTTAGTAACCTGCAACTCGCTAATGACATCGCCTTGAGTAACTCAGGGGACGAATTATAGTTTATGATTACTGAAATGGACACGGAAAGCAGAAACGTAGGTCTGAAAATCAATATGCACAAAACTAACGTAATGTGCAACAGCCTCGGCAGAAAACAGCACTTTGCGTTAGGTGCAGAAAGGCTGGAAGTTGTAAAGGAATATGTCTACTTAGGACAGATAGTAACCGCGGAGCCGGACCATGAGAGTGAAATAACTAGAAAAATAAGGATGGGCGTGGGTTCCATTCAGCAAGCATTCTCAAATCGTACTTGGTAATCTGCCACTCTGCCACTAACCCTCAAGAGGAAGGTATATAACAGCTGCATCTTTTCAGTAATTACCCACGAAGCAGAAACCTGGAGGCTTACAAAGAGGGTTCAGCTTAAATTGAGGACGATGCAGTGAGTGATGGAAAGGAAAGTAATACGTGTAACATTAAGAGACAAGAAGAGAGCAGAGTGGGTCAGGGAACAAACTGAGGTTAAGAATGTCATAGTTGAAATCAAGAAAACGAAATGGACATGGGCCGGACGCATGGCTCGTAGGCAGGATTACCGATGGTCATCAAGGGTAACTGACTGGATTCCCGGAGAAGGCAAACGCATGAAGGGGGGACAGAAAGTTAGGTGGGCCGATGAGATTAAAAAGTTTACGGGTACAACGTGGCAACGGAAAGCACAAAACCGGGTTGATTGGCCAATCATGGGAGAGGCCTTTGCCCTGCAGTGGCTGTAGTCCGGCTGCTGCTGCTGATATTTATTTTTGCACTATTCATTTCCTTTCTCACCGAAGATACTGTAACCACTGAATGATGTATAGTATCTTATTTTCTGTTCACATCTTGTATTGTAATTACAACTGTATTCATGTTCTCAAAGCTGGCTCATGTGTTACAGCTTCTTTTGTTTAAAAAGTAACTCGGTACGTGTGATTATTCGCTTACTGAAAAATGTAATCAACTTTTTGTGTTACAAAAAGCAAATACAAAAGCAAATACAAAAGTGCCAGAAATACGCATGGTTAATTTGCATGTTTCTAATTTTCTCCCAGATTTTTCATGCAAATACTATGACAGTAAGTCTCCTGTCAGTTAGTCTCTCTTGATGTGCTGTTCGCATACAAGCTGCAGATCAAGGGGAAAGTTTCTTGCAGCTGAAATGAAACTGCTGCTACTAATTAACAGATCTTAATAACTTTTTAGTTATTGACTTGATGGCAGATAATTATACTAAAAAGTTGTAGTGCGTGAAAATTTATGGCATAACAGTCTTTTAGATATCATGAATAAAGTCTTTTAGATATCATGAAAGTTGCACATAATTTGAGATATTCATCATTGAAATTTAAGAGAAAGTGATCGTGCCCGGCATGCAGAAGCACAGCCTTTATGTTATGTACGATACACACATGATAAGGAAGCAACAAAACTTGAATGAAAGTGCACCACTGCCATATATTTTCGCAAAACGTGGCAAGCCATCTCCCTTGTGCCAGCGCATCACCGTATCTTTGCTTGTGCATTCAGTGCTTATCTGTTTCTTTCCAGCAATGCCTAGTAAAACCATGATATCAACCTTTTCTATGTTTTGCAAGAATGAAACCCAGGGGCAGCCAGTGTGGTGCTTCTTTGCAGACAGGCGAAATAGTTTTTCATGCCTGCTTGTAGTTTAGAAACAAACAGACAAACACTACACATCGCACGCAAATATGCTGTCTGCTTGTGTATTGCATTAGAATGTGCGCAGATAGATTTTCTGACCAGATTCGGCTTCGGCAAACCTTGATACAAACTGTCACCTCCCTGTCACGGGTAGTTCCAGTCTGACTTAACAAAGAGGCTGCGTTTTCTGCACGCAGGTCATGGGTATGTCATAAATTGGCTCACACTATAACCTTCCAATTATAAACAACTGCCCTCGAGTCAATACTTTGATTGGACAAATTAACAGAAACTTACTAAATTTCAATGTAAATTTAGCTGCAGAATAGTATTTCTGCCTCGACACAAAGTACATGTTTGTAAACAACCCAAATGCGACTGTCATAGAATTTTTATATCAAGCCCATTTTGTCTAATAAAAACACTGTCTTTATGATTAAAAATGTGACCATGATCAATGATGTATACTATAACCACAAAAGATGTGTTAGAAAATAACTATGAGCTAAAATATTTAGCAGTCATCAGAGTTACAAGTGCAAATGTAAAAGCAGCAGCCTATGATAAAAAGCTGAACTAATGATTACTTGAGTGTGCAAGCTGCAGTATAAGAACGCCATGTAAGAAAGTTAATAGAAATGTTACCAAAATGTGTTTTTTTTATTTTTGCAAGAAACAGTGCCACATAACGCAGAATATTCTGTCAGTGTAGTAAAAGTATTGTAAATGTAGTTGCTGACAAGCAATAAATCACTCAAAAATTCTCTATGTACAAGTCTCCTCGTCTATGTTACTTTTCTAGCAAAGTGCGTTTTTTTTACCAGCCCAAAATATAACCAGAGAAGACAGAAAAGGGAATACCTAACAAGGTCATGAAAGCCTCTCAAAGCAAAACGAAAGTGAAGCGAATACTCACAAATTGTTCTCCTGTAAGCTAGAGGTTTATCCTTCCAGTAGATTGTGAGGAAGTAGACAGGAATTCCAGACAACATGATGCCGGCCCCAATAGATGTTTCCAAAGGCTGGCTGAAGAATGGTAGCACCACAAGGAACAGCGAAATGAGGAAGAACAATATAGGCAGTATGATGTTCACCTGCAATGCATAATAACTGTTAGTCCAGCACTTTGACAGTAGGCAGCAGTGTAATGCACAGTTTAACAGTGAACGAAACACAAAAGTGTTTAATGGCCACGTTTGGCAGAGTGCCACGAATGCAAGGCAGCAAGAATGTGTGTGTTTTTTCATGCATGCTCGTGGGTTTTACTTTCCACATGTACTACTCTGTTTTTCTTTCCTTAAGATGTATGCTCAATATTGACTCAAGCACTTAGGTGTAGCCAGCACCTTACTTGGGTGCCAACACTTGTTATATATCATATAAATAAAAAACAAAAATGTTCTGTACAGAACACATGTGCTGTAAGTGTGGAATAGTGAGCTGATTTGCAATGTCTGCTACGAAGTGCTGCTGCCACTTCAGCACACCTACAATGATTACACCTACATTGATTACAATGATTACAAGGCACTTACTTTTCATGAAGCAAATGTTTTTGTATTAATATATCCCTGCTGTTTCTTACTGCTAAATAGACAATCCACTCAATGTAAGCTTTCCAATATGTCGCAGAGAGTAATAATTCAACAATGTTATTACAAGTAACTTTATCCACAATTATTTCAAGAAACGGTACAAAAACAATAAACAATAGGGATGTGTTCAGCATCTAACAGTGTGTAATGCCTTTGTCATGTTCAATGACTGTGCTCAAATTTGCAGACAGTGAACCAACAATACTTAAGAATCTCAAACTCACCTAAGCAAGTGAGCTGCACTGATGAAATTCAGTTCCGCAAGGGTCGGGACAGTGAACAAGTTAGAAGCGGAGGTGGTGGTGGGGGGTGTGTGAACAAAATGCCCCGCAACGTTGTCATTTTAAAGAAGACATATATCATATATGCATAACTTCCGAAGAGGATTTGGCATGGGGATTTGAGAAACTATCAGCACTCTTCTCCACAATGACTGAACTATGATTGTCGATTATGAAATTGCGATTTTGTACCGTGGTTATGTTTCAACAGATCGTGGCCACATGGGCTGCCTCATGAAAAAAAATATGCTTCAGACCAGTGCAGTTCTTGCAGCTTACCCTAACAAAGCATTACTAACCGTAACAGACAAGTAAATATGAGAGCACTGTATAGAGCACTCGCAAATATTTTATTCCTTGTGAAGTCGTGGGCCACTAAGAAAACTTATGCTAGCTGCATGCTTGAATTTTCTGACCCAAGCCAATCTTGTGTCTCACTTCATAGTTTGTCGAGGCTTGGCTGACAGCTTCAAAATCATATGCTATGAATGCAAAACCATTCAATCGCCAACTTTTTCCTTCTGGCACCATAACCACTCCAAAATGATCGACACCAGACAAGTTGCAGAATGAATGAGTAAGCGTGTGCAGGCTACCCCTTCAGGAAGATGGGGGGGGTCTAATGTTCGTGGCAGTGCCCCCCCCCTCCATACTATATGAATATATGGGACAGACTTCGAGCCCACCCTTCTTTGGCAACAGGGGGAGGGGGGCACCCCCTCTGCTCCATCCCTTCCCTGCTCATGCCCCTATGCTACTGATAACAGTCATGTGATCATTGACATGAAGCCTTACTGCTTATGCCACTGCACACCAGCAATTTAAAAAACTATGCGTGGCTGGCACTTTGTCCCTCACTTGAATCATATCCACAAAGTGGGCACACCATTCAGCTACACTAGTGCCCTCTATTAAGAACTGCCTACAACACAGACCAATGCAAGAGCCAATAGATGCTATACAATGGTGTAGCTCATTAATAATTTTCAATAGAAAAGACATTTCTCCCATTAATCCAACAAACAACAATTGGACACTGCTGCATCTCGCTCATCCTGCTACTGCTTTTTCATCGCTCTCTGACACCTCTGTCTGATGCGAACATTAAAGGGTACCAAATAAAATGCACCATGAATTAAAGAAAAGATAGATAGGTGTCAAAATTTCTATCAGTGCTGCTCCTGCTGAGGAAAAATGCTGAGCCAAGAAGCAATCAGAAAAGAGAACAATAGACCTGTGGATGCAACTCTGGACACACAAACGAAGCAAAAAAGACGCCGTAGTTCTCCTCTTCATAACCTGCTCCCCTCTTGCCTACTCAGCGAGAAAAGGAAAGGCAAGGAAAGGCAAGAGACACGAACAAAGTCAGTTGAGAGTTGGGATTCATGCCGTGCGGTTGTCTTCCCTGCACATATGTGCATCACAACATTGGGGACCCAAACGAGGCTCACCGCCATTGCAGCCAATCAACACCATCATGCCTACATCACAGATAGAGTTCTCCATTTCGGCAGCAGCTCAACGTGAGGACAACAAGCTGGAGCAGCTGTTGATCGTGACCACTGCCCTTAATCTGAATTGGTTCCCTATCCCCAGATCCTGGGACAAGGTTGGCTGCGACACAAGCATCAGCAGAACTCGCCCATTCATGCCTGTAAGCCTCCGTCAGCACATGTTCACATCCCAGAATTAAAGCCATCCAAAGACTGGTAACGGCAAGATTTCTCTGGCCATGTGTTAACCAAGATGTCTAATCCTGGGCACGTGAATGTGTAGCTTACCAGTGGCTCCAGAATACCCCCCCCCCCCCTTTTGTCAGCACTGAGAACAATCGCAATGTCGTATTCTCACTTTTATCAATCAAGTCCACTTTGACATCATTGGCCCACTGCGACGGACAGACTTACCAGCTGACCAGCATGGCCAGATTCACGTGCCGGGCGGAGGCTGTTCCTATCACGCATCACTGCCGAGGCGATTGATTGCGAGTGCTTTCCTCTACTACTTGGTAGCCCACTTTCGAGTGCCTTCCCCAATAACAAACGACTGCGGCTGACAGTTCGAATCCGTCCTTTTCACTGCTATCAGTCCGCTCAAGGAAACCTCACGCATACGTACAATGGCATACCACCCCAGGAGCAGCATGGTGGAGTTTTCACTGTCAGCTGATGGCAGCACTCACAGCAACCGAGGAACAAACTGGGTGGAAGCCCTCCCGCTCATCTTATTGAGCATAAGGCCCACCTTAATGATGCAGCAATGCTGCATCATTAAGATGCAGCAATGCTGAGTTGGTCTATAGCATGACATTCAAACTACTGGGAAAGTTCTCACGCAAGAGGAGCCATCCATAGCTTGCAGTGACTATACACTCTGCCTACACAATGTCATGATTAAGCTTTGCTTGGTACCTCCACTGCCTCCAGGGTCGTGCGTAGTGCATGTTGACCTGCAACTTCCATTGTGCCCATACGTGTTCATACAACATGATGTGGTGAACACACAGCGAACGGCTATCAAGAGTGCCCACTCGCCTGGATCTTTCAATCCGTTTGATTGATTTGATTGATATGTAGGATTTAGTGTCCCAAAACCACCATATGATTATGAAAAACGCCGTAGTGGAGGGCTCCAGAAATTTCGACCACCTGGGGTTCTTTAACAAGCATCCAACTCTGAACACACAGGCCTACAACATTTCCGCCTCCATCGAAAATGCAGCCGCCACAGCCAGAATTGGATCCCGCGACCTACGGCTGAGCAGGCGAGAACCTTAGCCACTAGACCACCGCGGCGAGGCAAATCCGTTTGGCAACTCGCCAGGTTGGGGGGGAGAGTGCTGTGGTTGCAACAGACAAATGACACAAAGAAGACGCTGTACTTCTATCCATAACCGGTTCTCCCTTAGCCTACTCAGCTCCCTCACTACGCGGGGAAAGGAAGGGCGAGGAGAGTGAACAGACAAGACTAAAGTCAGTTGAAAATAGGGATTCATGCCGTGCGGTTGTATTTCTTCACCACGAGTCTACGCGTCCGAACAAACCATACATATCCCTGCATATTTAAGATACCTTCCAAAACTTTAAGAACCCTTCCAAATAGGCACCCTCACTCTAGGTTTTTAAGGAAATATTGTTGCAGAAATTAAGACAAGTAAAGCCATAGGTACTCATCGTATTAATTTCTTATTGCACAGGCCAAAAAAATAGGAGTTAACATTGTTTTCAGAGCTGTGAGTAAGCTGAAAAAATGTGAGGCGTCACTGTGAACAAAACAGTAGTGTAAAATTAAGGATGAAATAACACATTTCATAAAACACACCAATACCATATCGACGGGATTCTGGACAAAGCACCTTTGAGCTATGGTTGCTTTTACAAAGGACACACAAATATAAATCAGATTGAGCATAATGGTTTGTTGACTAAGTGACCACCATCTGCCATGAAATCCTGAGCAGGGGCCATTTCCCAATCAAGTGCCCACATCTACTTTCCGGTAGATTTAGAATATGCACCAATGAAGAGAATGCATAGTGAATTATTAACAGAGAAGCGTAGTCATTAAAAGAAAATTCGTTAAAGAATAAGAATGAGCTGGAGTGCACACGGTACACAATCTCAATTATGACAGGCAATCTGCAGCTACCCCTAAAACAAAAAGTCTACAACCATTGCATACTGTGTGCTAAAATGTGGGACTGAAGGTGGAAGGAAAACAAAGAAACTGTGGAAGAAGTTATGGACTATGCAGCATCCAACAAAACAGAAAATGATACGCATAATATTAAGTTATAAGAAGGCAGCGAAATGGGTCAGAGAACAAATGAAGGCAGGCAAAATTATAGTTGCCATCAAGAGAAAGAAAAAACCTGGGCTAGAGATGTGGAGGATGTAAAAGGTGGGGAGTTTAAGGAATGAATACCAAAAGGTGGGAACACAGTTGGGGATAATAGAGAGTTAGATAGAGTGACAAAATTAAGAAGCTTGCATAAGAAGTATGAAATCAGCACAAAAAAGACGTAAATTGCAGATCATTGGGAGAAGCCTCAGTCCACAACAGTGAGAACATCCTGAGTTGTCTCAAGCAGAAAAAAATGGATTGATTGATTCGTGGGGTTTAACATCCGAAAACCACCATATGATTATAAGAGATGCCGTACTGCTGTAATGAAGAGCTCCAGAAATTTCGACAACCTTGGGGATCTTTAACCTGCACCCATATCTGAGCACATGGGCCTACAGCATTTTCGCCTCTATCAAAAATGCAGCCGCCGCAGCAGGAATTCCATTCCATGACCTGCGGGTCAGTCAGCAGCTGAGTACCTTAGACACTTGACCACCGCGGTGGGGCGG
This sequence comes from Rhipicephalus annulatus, assembly GCA_013436015.1. NCBI lineage: Eukaryota > Metazoa > Arthropoda > Arachnida > Ixodida > Ixodidae > Rhipicephalus > Rhipicephalus annulatus. The sequence continues at coordinate 529,842 of WOVY01014823.1, forward strand.
AGAAAAAAGATGGAGAAGGTGCATAGACTCTAAAGGACATTTTGGGGGAGGGGGGGGAATTACAGTATTGTTTCTTTCTTAAATGAAAAAAATTTTCTTTTCGAGTCTGGTAATACTTGGGCATACCATCATTGTATAACTGCACAAAGCTATGATGTCCTTTAGGAACTCCAACTGAGCATAAATTTTACATATAGCTATAGCACAATACTCAGAATGTATACATTTGATCATTCTCTAGAACGAAATTCTTGATTAGTTATAACAATGCCTAAAAAGTAACAAACCAGATGTCATCAAGTAATCATTACTGGTAGTTCACTTACCCTATTTGCAGGAGGCACCAGCTTTTGCGTGTAAGAACTATCAGTGTCTCCATCAAGAACTATCATTTCAAACATCACATCATATATATAAATATGAAATTTTGCAATGCTAATAAATATAAGAACAGACATACCTTAATTGGTCGTTTTGTGTTTGGCTGCTTTATCCGAAGCCACAGCAGCCCACCCACAGACAACATTATGAACATTGCCTCACTAAAGGCAGTGTATGTTATGAGAACAAACACGTCTGTGTTCGTCAGGTACAGCAGGCTGAGAAGGCACTGAAAGAATAAGGAAAGAAGTTTTTAGATGTTTCAGACAACCATTTAAGATAATTATCACTGGTAAAAACCCCCTCAAGGCTGAAGAGCGCAAACATTTTTAAAGCTGCACATTCACAAACGAGGAAAGCCACACTTTAAAGGTAGACAGGGGTCTCAAAGGAGCACCGACATCAAATTTCAAGATAGAGATGTGCCCATCATTCGATTGCTTGGTATGCATAGGTCTTCTTGGCCAAATTTGAATGGCATCCGTCACGTGGAAGCTATTTAATTCGATGTCAAACAGCATAGAAAAGCTAAGGAGAAAAAACGGAAAACAGACTGCCCTGCAACATCGACACTAGTGCTACATGTTCGGTGTGACACATTCTACAAATACCATTCCTAGTAACAATGACGTCGACGATATAAGTGTGTTCGGGGCCGACTCCTGGCTATGCTCTCACTAATGGCTCTCCTTGCTGTGTTGAAGCATGTGTGCGATTCATCGTGTCGCATCGACTGATTTAACATGTGCTCCACAGCGCGAGTACAATCACTCAGAGGGACAATACGTGCCAAAATGTCGGGGAACCGCTTCACAGCGAGAACCTGCACGTAAGCGGAAATTGCACAGGGTTTCATGCCTTTCCAAGCCATGAACCTCAACGCAGCCAGTGGGTTGACTTCGTACGCGTGGATGGACAGAGGGACTGGACGCCTAAGAAGAACAGCCGCATTTGCTCGCTTTACTTTGCGCCGAGCTGCCTAATGATAAATTTTGTGTTGGCGAAGGAGTTGGGTTTCACTGGCCGTACAAGGTCCCTTCTAGAGGCCGGGGCTAAAGGGAGAGGGGGGGAAGAACGAGTTGGCGCTACTTAACCTAGCCGGCGGAAAACACATGGAGGAGCTTCAGTCTGCATCATCAGAGACACAGCTGGACTGACTGCACGTGCGCTCCTAGCAGACGAAATGCCAGTGTGTGTGACGTGACCATTTTTGTGAAGGCAACATCAGCTGTGCAGCGGCCTCGACGCAGCGGTGAGGTACCACTGACAGCACTACAATTTGGCAGGCTATCGACCCATTTTGAACCACGTTTGATAGCGGATATATAAATGAATATTACATATATTCATTCGTACCTCAGATGCGTTATAGGTCGCGAATCCCTACTAGGGGTCTATAGCTACTCGTTGACACAACCATCTTGACTTGAGTAAATTTGATGTCAGTGCTCCTCTCAAATAGCGCAAAGTTTCAAAAAATGCCGAGTTTTGAAAATTGCGTTTTTAAGTATTTATAGTATACGTTTTCGAAAAATTTTCTATTACAAAAAAATACCATTTCTTTTTGTTAAAATCTTAATATATGAAATTACAAATGTTTTTAAAACTGCAAATGTAATTTTGTTAGCATTGTTAGTCTTGTGAAGTTAATCTGCCTTAGAGAAGTTCCCAGCAAGTTTCTGCGAAGATATCTAAACAAACTTGGTATTATTCTCTCCCGCAGCACTTGAACTACACGCTGAAGCTTTTCTTTTACTCTCAACCTTGATATATTTATAACTATATAATATTTACCAGCTAATTACTGGAAGCTCATTTTTACCTTCCAAATTTAAAAATTATTTCTGATCAAAGAAATAGTCATTTTGACATCTAGTTTGCTTTAGCCTGTGGGATGAACCTTTTAGAGAATTCATGCAGCTTTGAAAACTAACTTTTTTATTGCGAGTTACTATAACGACTCGTAAGAAATTACCTAATTATATTGTGGAAATTTGTCATTAACTTCTTTCTAAATGCAATGTTTGAAATCTGTTTGCAGATCCATTCAATGATCCATTCAAATCTCCATTCAATGATACTCATGCATGGTAATTTTCATGAAAGTAGGACAATAAAAATTTCTTTAAGACAATCATCCTCCTTAGGGGCCCTGCCGATCATTAGTGGAGGCTCCCGACAACACGCCAGCCAAATATTAGAGCAGAGCACACGGCCTGGAATTCACAATAAATTATCAAAGTCGGCTAAAAGCAGCTTTCTCTTCTTTCGACAAATTATGGAAATTAAGCCCAATAAGCCCATCTATCAGCCATTGGAAGATTTGGACATAGTGCGCTCGGTTGTTACAGAGGTCGTCACAAGAGGCCGTCACTTGTCCGCGCGAGCACGCGAGATCACACTAAAAAGGCCGTGTATTCAAAGAAAAAAAAAGAAAAATTTCTCAAGGTCATCAGGCGCGAGTGACGTTTTTTGTTTGCCTCTCCCATGCCTCCCTGCTCAACTTCCAGTGCTTTCGTCAGGACGAGAAAAGAGAGATTATGATTACAGCGTGTGACAAATCTTTGTAACTCTGCTCGTACTGGATGAATTCTTAAAATTTTTGCGCGTTCAATTTGAGAGGTAATACGCTTTTCTAGTGAATTATTTCCCTGGTTACTCAAAAAAGTGTTTTAGGGCCCCTTTAAGTGTTGTGAGATCAACCAGTTTTGATGAAAATTGATTAGCATTACTGCTACATATGCCCATATGAAGCCTCGTTTTCCAAATACTATTGTTTTTATGTTGAAATGAGTAGCCAACAATGACACACCTCTCTGCAAGCATCAAACATTCACTTAGAGAACTTTTCAATAAAGACACCACCATAAGCATGCTCACGAGGGGTCAGGAGGGGGCTACCCCCCCCCCCCTGGTAACCTAAGAATGGGCTTGCAAAATCTTCATATACATTGACCACACCCCCCCCCCCCCCAATGTATGAAATCTTCATACAATGGGGGGTGAACAAAATATGCCCCATACATTAAGATAACTAGTAACAGGAAGGGGGGAACTACAACAAACCTTCGCCCCCCCCCCCCCCCCCGAATAGGAACCCTGCGCACGCCGACGGACATCACTGCACGTAAATAGCTCACGGAATGCAAAAATATGCAAGCATCAATTGTGTTATTTCAAAAGGGCATGCACATTACAAAGCAATATGTAGAAAATTAGCAAGTCAGGAGGGCCGCTTCAACAAGTGTCCACAAGAACTTGAATCTGTGCATATCATAGTCGGTACAGTGCCATTAAAAAACCTCATTAATTATGTTTAAAATCCTCAACCCAGTCACATGTTCATGAAAGCCATAAAAATTGATGAAACTTGTTACTTATAACAAGCAATAAAAGTTTCCACTAACCAAGAAGACTAGGCTGGGAGCTGGTGTAAAGTGTGACACATTAATCATAGCAAGGCATGTAGGCAGGTGTCCCTGTCTTGCACCTACAAAAAATAAGCTGAAATAAAAATGCAATCTGCAGTCAGAAACAGAAGAAGAATAACAGATGCAGTGCAGCTTAGTAAGCGCAATATAATGATCTATCACACACAAAAATTCTTACGTTCTAGATATATCCATGCCCGACCACTCAACACCAGAATTTCATTTTAACAGAAAAATCTGATAACACAAGGCACAGACTTTTCATTGGCAAATTACAATTTTGTCAGAAAACACAGTTATGTTATTTACGCGGGTAATAAAGACTCACAAGCAGTGTTGCAATGTCTATGTGAAGCAAAATTCATATTGCAAAGCACCCCTCTATTGCAGCACAGCAAGTGATAAGAAAAGTGGTTCAACCTTTCTTTCACATACACCCCGACTCAACAATATTTACCCATAGTGCATCTTAAAGGATCGACATGTGTTCATATGCTGGAGCTAAATTTTTTTCTTTGTTATGATTAGGGTACAGTTTTTTAAATTTTTGTTCTCCCAGAATTGGACACTTTTTTTCTATATTTATTTCAATCCAAAAGCTAGCTTTTCCTTTCATTTTTGCACTATTTTATGTATGCACATTTATGTGTAGATGATATATTTTTTTCATCATCATCAGCCCGACTACGCCCACTGCAGGGCAAAGGCCTCTCCCATGATTTGCCAATCAACCCGGTCTTGTGCTTTGCATTCCCACGTTGTACCCGTAAATTCCTTTCATTTTTGCACTATTTTATGTATGCACATTTATGTGTAGATGATATATTTTTTTCATCAACATCATCATCAGCCCGACTACGCCCACTGGCAGGGTAAAGGCCTCTCCCATGATTTGCGAATCAACCCGGTCTTGTGCTTTGCGTTCCCACGTTTTACCCATACACTTTTTAATCTCATCGGCCCACCTAACTTTCCGTCTCCACTTCGTGCATTTGCCTTCCCTCGGAATCCTGTCAGTTACCCTTAATGACTCCCATGTGAGGGCCACTGTCTACTTCTATATCTATCTACCATGGTTTTTATTTACTACCCCAAAACGTCACGAAAATAGGATGCAGCCTTAAAGACAGCGCCTGTCTGTTTTTTAGCAATTAAAAACTTTTTGCATTTAATTTTCATGAACTCCAACCGCCCGCGGCGTATATGCTCCACATAAGAAGCACATTGAAGTAGCCGATTAGTTGCAAAACAGGTGCATGCAACGCGTCAGTTGACAAGAAACGTCAAGGTAGGGGTGCGACCACTCGGAACCAGCAAAACTCTGACATAGCGGACACTCTGAAGCCAACACTGTCAAAATTAAGTGAGACAGGAAGAAGTTACGAGAGATCAAACAGGCGAGAAAGAGGGTCACCCAAGGCACTACTCCGCCCTAAGCTCGCAAGGTCAGAAGTTCGAAACCACCCAAGAATATCGCTGGCAACATAGAGAAATATTATAGCGTCAGTGAGAGGTTAGCAACTATTATAATTAAGTTTAACAAAAAGTACAAGATGAAGGTGGTAGAGACTTACACGCTTATATCGAGCCATGATGATATTTTTTTAGAATGTTCCTAATGGCTAAGTAATTCTGTATTTAGGTGTAGACATCATTGCAACCCTAAAAGAAAATTTTTAGCTGGACTAATGTAATGTATGTATGGGCACTTCAGGCCAAGGATGTGCAAAAAACCTGTACATTTTTTGTCTGTAAAAGTTAAGAAAGAAGAAAAAGTTCAAATGACAAACAAAATTGTTAATACAGTAGACTCTCAGTAAATGGAAATTTATTAAACAGAACTACTGCCTAAACGAAACTATTGCCTCTGCAATGCTTGGTTTCGGGCTTGTAAACTGCACCCACGTTCACCTCTCAGTAAACGGAACTCCCGTTAAATGAAACATATTTTCCCGGTTCCTTCAGGTTCTGTTTACTGAGAGTCTACTGTATATGATCTATGTATTTGTCCACATGGCGATTTTCAACAGGCTTCAAATGCAGCAACATACAGGCAAGCTGCGTGACATTCTGGATGTCGTATTGTTTTGCACACTTAAAGGGGTACTGACACCATTTTTCGAAGGCGAGTTTAGTCTGCCATACAAATCTCTTGTATGTAGAGACAACTCTTAGCAAGTGTGAAGCTCGGCAAAAGCTGATAAAATATTTAATTTTATTTCCATATCAAAGTAATGTCTACCATATGGAGCAAATAAAGACATCGGCACTATCTTCAGGTCAGGCTACAGTACTAATTCTAGCGACTTCATTCAGCAGCCTGGATAGTTGTGATGACATCGTGTACTAAAACTTCCAAAATGGCCGCTTCTGCGTCGCCAACAGTGCCGCAGTGCAGTACTGATGTGGAAACGTCACGTCTTGTGTGAGCACGTGACAGGAAGCTCATATCGTGTTGTGAAATCAGGATACAGTAGAAACTAGGTTTTAAAAACATACTGTAATTACATTCTTAAGGTGCACTCACAGTTAGCAATACATCTTCTAGGCTTATAAAGTTTTGACCTTTCATTTGATGCAGAAAAACTGCTACTGAAAACTTTGCTGTCATTACTGTGAATACTATCAGACAGACAGTTGTTCCTTTAGTTTTATAACAGAAATCCTGTACTCAAGTCAGCACCTCCTGTGGGGTTCTGTATCTAGTATTGGTGCCAAAACTGACAGCAATTAGCAAATGTAACTAGAATAGTTTGATACTCCTGGCACAATACAAATCACTTATAGGCATAAGTGTATGAAAACCATTTTATAAACAGCCAGCAGTGAAATTGTGCCTCATACTTGAAAGTTTGAATGTGGTATTCAAAATGTTCGCTGAAAGTGAAGAAAATAAGTTTTGATTCACTGTTCTTTCTCAGAAAAGCACAGTTATCAAAATTATGGCTTGATTTTTATAGCATCTGTATGAAACTATAATTAACTTACCGAGAAGATGCAAAAATGCCACCATTGAGGCCTCCAAATGTAGAAAGCGCCACAGAAACTGGCATAATCCATGACACCACACCAAGAATCTTTTCCCCAAATGTCTGCAATTCAAACATAACAAAAATTAACATACACACATCCTTAATTTCAATGTCAACTAGTACAAAAAGAACAAGAATTACACCAGGTGTTTATCCTGTTTCTTAGCTTCTTGCTAGTAGACATGCATCTGCTCAAGAATATTTATAGATACAAATGATGAGTCAAAAACAAATTGCTTAAATATTTCTACAATGATAACAGGAAGCTATTGTTCCAAATACAATAAAAGCTTTCACAAGCAAGTATATCTGTATACAGCCCAGAGGTACACATGGACAAATTCCAGCAAAACATTTACCAGACTGTAAATTTAAAACATTAACTATTCCCTAAATCATTCCTGCCATGAGGAAGGTTACAAACAACTAATAATTATGTGACCTGTCTATTTTCCATTTTCCTTCAATATCTCAGTGTTTCTTTAATTGTGACAAAATAAATTTTTCATATATTTAGGCATGGTTACCATTGCTATGATGTACAGGCTTTCAGTATTACTTTTCATTATTTTTCACCTTTGAAAAACAAGCTTTTCGATTGGTTATTATACTCGGCAAAAACTTTTCTTGACAGCACTATGGAAGCTACAAAACTGAAGAGCATGCCTGCTACCAAGCTAAGAAAGAGTATTCAGGTTAACTGATAATTTCCTCCTTTGACTTGCTAAAATAAATGCTGCTTTATTTAATATGAAACTCATACAGTTGTAGGAAGTTATAGGTAAAATACAGTAATTGTTCACTTTGTAGGAATGTCTTCTTTTTCGTTCCATTTTTTCAGCAGACCAGTTTTACAAAATAAACATGGCTTCATGCAGTAGTTCGTCTGTGTGTGGTTGCGAATACTCCGTTTAGTTCTCCAAGAATGATATATTCATTATACGACACTAAAATATACATTGAAACAGTGACATGTTTGTCAAATTCACAATAATTTTTGTGAATATATTTTCTAAACACTTTAACAATATGAGCAAGTGAAACAGAAACCAGCCGCAAGCAGCAGTACTAGTTGCGGAGAAACACCAATGTGTGGAAGCCCCTTCTCCATAGCCTTCGCTCCAATGTCAAGATAACTTGTCACCGAGTAGATCTCATTTTAATACTGCATTTTCAAGAAAATCAGTGCATTTCTGTTGCCCATTTCTCTACTGAAACAATGGACATACATTCATATAAATAACTATGGTTTCAAATTACTAAATGGTGTGATGAGTGCACTTACCACAGCAACAGCATTTGCTGACTGAACTTCGTCAGCAGTGAGGACAACAAAGTATGCAACATTGGCAAGGAGATATATGATTGTCACCATGGGTAATGAAATGTAGATGGCAAATGGCAAGTTCCTATGGAAAGAAGATATTTGGGCATTGGAGTGTGGTAAAAATGCACTTAATAAAGAGGTCATGTTAATATTTCAAAGGAACAGCATAACTACAAAGTGAGAGGCTGCCTACATGCCTTCGTCACATAGCCTGTAGGGACTGCCCCTTCCCGTGGGCACCAGTGGTCCCGTCCCAGCTTCATGGCACAGCAAGCCAACATAGAATTTCGTATAATAATGCTTCGGCCATTCAGATACTGTGTCCTCTTAGTTGACGTCTTATTACAAGCATCATGAGCCTGTCACATCGAATGCAGGACAAAGGCCTCTCCCAATGATCTTCAACCCCACCTGTCCTGCATGAGCAGATTCCACATTATGCCTCCAAATTTCCTTATATTATCACTAACCCTCTGCCATCCTCATCCTCGTTTCCCATCTCTTGGCTTCAATTCTCACATTCTAACTGACCATCTCTTATCTGACCCTCTCATGACATAACTTTCCCAGCTCGATGTTTACAGTAAAGCTTCATGTCTCTACCCCAGAACGATTCCGTCTCTGTAGGCTAAAAACAAAATGCCAGGCCCCTAAGCCACTAGCAGACACTGGCGCTCGCATGCTCCTCTGCTAGCAGATACGTGCACTCGTTGCATCCCCTCGAATGCTGAGGTAGGTCATTCGAAGAGGTGCACAGGCAAGCTGGCAAACACGTCTGCTGTAGACTCATGCACAACTGCAACACCTCAACTAAATTTCCATCGCTTGGTGGTTTAGACATCCTTTAACTACTGAGAGCAAATGGCACCTCTTTTTTCGCAATGAGGTATACAGCACAGTGGTATTCGTTTCAATAAAAAAAATGACAATGCAGGCATCATAGCTCTATGCTGGATCATAGGGCACCCGTGAACGATGGCAACACCCTCCCATGTGTTCCCAGTACAGATTAGATTGCACCTGCTTTGCACTTCACAGGAGGGCTTCGAATGATGTTAAATGGTCCTTTCTCTAAACATCATGTGTTTCCCGCATTCGTATATAAAGGAAGAGATGCGTCTAGTGGCTCATTCAGTTCACTCTCAGATTGTCAAGAGTAGACCGTGGACATTAAAGACACCTAATAAACCATTTTAATATTATGCTCGACCAAAGGAACGAACTCGTCCAACTTAAAATGGTCGCAGAGCCCCTCAGAGTTAATACTCCAAAGTAATAATAAAAACACCCCTCCTTCCCTTCCATCATAATAGTGTTTTACACAGCTTCGCTGGGCATCCCCTTTTGCAAGGCAGGATAGCGGCCAATTTTTTTCCCTTTTATTATGTACTATTTCATTTTGGGTGGAAGGCATCCCCCTAAAATAGTCATTTTTCGCTCCGCATGCCATGGCGATAAACAAGTTCTTTTTTGGGGGGAGGGGGGGCATGGAGTGGCATAGCCCCTGGCTACGCCACTCCATGCTGGTGCTGGTGATAGCGGTAATATATGCCACATGGTGGCGAGAGTATGAACGTGATGAATCATAGCCAGAAGGTGGCACTCCCGAGCCCTTAAGCCGCCCCCCCCCCCCCTCGAATTTTTTCGCACTATGGATATATAGCGCAAAATGTCCGTTTGCCTGCCTGACCCCAACTTTAGACTTTAGATGAAGGAGCTCCCCTGCCCCCTGCCAAAGAAATTTCTGCATACAACCCTGTGACGGTGCTAATGGGGAAGCCCTCCATTCCAAAATTTTTCAATTTTGTATCTGCTTCTGTATATGCGCACGCATACAAGCATGCCTACTGAGATAAAGAAAAGTTTTTTTTAATTTATATTTAGTAAAACATCTGATCCACTCTAATCCACACTTATTTCTTGGATATCTACCATTTTTTCTTACATTGCACACTAAGTGGTCTTCATCTTGTTCAGTTTCTTTGTTATTCTCCATGTTTCAGCTCCATATGTTGAAACATGTAAGAAGGCGCAAACAACTTTCATAAGCTTGATACTATAAAGGTTTTCAGTAGTGTCTTACTAATTAACATTTATAGAAACCTAAAATTTTGTACATTAGCCATATATTCCTTTCATTAATGATCTGGCATGTGTACTAAATGGTTTTTGAGACAGACAATTCGAAAGCACTTGGTATGGTGTATGAAGGAAAGAGGTGTATATTCAAGAGCTCATTTTTCTTCGTTCGACACAATATAAATGCCACCTAACAAACAATCATGTCCGGGAAAGTATAGGGTATGTTATTAGAAGTACTAATTGCAATGTAAATGTGAAGAAAGAAAAGTGGACGAGAAGATAACTTACAGTGGGCAGGGACCGAACCTGCGACCTTCGAATAACACATCCAACGCTTTAACAGCTAATCTATGACGGCGACTATCCCCCCGTCCAGTTTATGGGGTACGTATATGCATTAAATGTGGTAGTGTTAGTTGGCACCAGCAGTAGCCATGATGCAAGAGTAGAACACTTTTCCTGCCTGTTTGGCATATGTAGTACGTGATATTACGAGTTGGCAGCTGACCAATAATCCCTCGTATACTACCTGAAGCAATCAAGTCTGCCAGAACGAGACCTTTGCTGTGAATGAAGGAAAGAAGTGTACATTTAAAGGCTTGTTTTTCTTTGTTAGACACAATATTAATGACATCTAACAGACAATCATGACCGGGAAAGTATAGGGGATGATATTAGATGCAACTGCAATGCACATGTCAACAAAGAAAAGTCGACGAAAGATGACTGGCCATGGGAAGTTACCGAACCTGCGACCTTCAAATACCTCGTCCGATGCTCTACCAACTGACGAGTGTAGGATGTTTCTCTCACATACCTTATTTTAAAAACAATTACATCACCAACATGTCACACACATATGAAACACCAGAACCATGTGTGCGCCACTGCCTGTATATTTCATTCCATTAATAAAATCTGAAATGATTTCAACTTCTAGACACACTTGCACTTTCCGGTAAACAATCGATAAAACAGCCAAGTACAAAATCAACCAGGAGCAGCTTTTGGAGCAAACTTAATACAGTTATTCAAGTGTCGCTCTTTTGAGGCAATTGTGTCCCTCTTTTGAGGCTTACTTGCTTGCCCTGAATAAAGCCACAATATACTTTTATAGAGCTAAAGTACAAAGAACACATAAAAAAAGTTCCAGGGCTGCTGCCTGTGAAAGCACAGGGTGCTGCTTGAGAAAAAAAACGTCATAGTTGCAGTACAGTACAAAAACCTCACGAAAGGATAGAGACAATAAAAATCTAGCAAAAGTACAGTGTAAACAAAGCTCAGAAGGATGGAGTAGATCAACTTGGCACCTTTTGAATTACTTCTATTCATCCTGTATGCTGTGCCACGGCCGCTGGATGAAAGAGGGCACGGTACGGCCCGCCACATCGAGCGGCTTTCTATGGGAGAGCGCGTGTCAGTCATAGGGTCAGTTGCAGCCGCTGCAGCGCGACGAGGCGGGGGCGTGAAGGACGGGAAAATGAGAGGTGTTGACTCCCTCCGGGCAGAAGCCACAGCAAATTAGCTGGTGTGTCACAACAGTGACCCACTCAGTTGGTCTAATCAGTGTTTTTTTTTAAATCTCATTAATCACAGCGATGACACATCGCGTACTTAGTAGACTATGAGTTGCTATCTAGTTAAAAAGCCAATTGATTTTTCAGAACCAGCTCCTTGCTTAGAAGCTGAAAGAAAAATCTATAATGCATAAAGCAAGCTGAATAATATGGCACCGAATGCATGACAAAGTCATTCTATTTATGAAGATGTGTCAACTAATGTACTTTGATTTTCAGGATGTCTATTGAGCACTTTCGTGTTTTCTATGCTGGAATGCCTGACAATTTATTTTTTGGACACTTGACAATTAATTTTTATAGTTTTTACATGCTTAAAGCATATAAAAGAAACATATTTTGAATATTTTTTTATCTGGTACACGGTGTCCAAAAAGTAAGCTTCAAATGCTGGATAAAAGTGGTTTCTACAAACATGGTGATGTGCTGCTCATATTATATATATATATATATATATATATATATATATATATATACATACTGGCATGGAGTGGCTTATATCTAAAGCAATGATGTTGATAATCATAGGCCTCAACTGAAACAAAGTCATGAGACTGCAGGGATAAACAAGCTATATTTATTTATGTGCGACACACACACACACACACACACACACACACACACACACACACACACACACACACACACACACACACACACACACACACACACACACACACACACACACACACACACACACACACACACACGGCCGGGTCAAGTGACATCCACGTTTTCATTATGTGTACACATCCCAAAATCACAGCTACTGTAGGACAAACGAGTACACGTGACGTCCCTTCGTTTGAGAGAGCATGTGCCTATTTGTTGATGATACATAGTAGAACAAATAAACAGTAATGAATGACAGAACCGCATGACGGAGACTGCTAGAAGACAAGCGCGTTGGCGTGCTATCGAGATTCGCCAGTGCCCGTGAAGAGGCTAACGTGAATAGACCGAATGGATGGTCTTATTATCGATAGACACAGAAGCCAAAAATTGGGCGCATAAGCTGGAGCAATTGTAAAGTCGTTTTAATATGCAAAAATATAAAGTAAAAGAAATTTTTTTAATGCCAGGATCAGCCCTAAATTGGGAATAAATAAAATATTTTCACGCATCTTGTTCCGATTATGTGTTCACTGTTGAATTAGTTGCATTATCATAAGAGCGTCGGGACGGAAAGAGGCAAGAACATTTAAAAGCGCAGGAACGCAAGGAGTTGTGTCCGCATTTTGCAGCATCTCATCGCTCTTTTCGTCTCATAGTTTTAATATTATTCACTTCATAACTACTCGCTCACTTGCCAGCATTTAAGTTAGTCACTGAAATTTCAAAGAGGCTCGAGTCCACTGTTATGAGATCGCACACATGCCAAGTATATCTCATGGCTGTTACATCTAATACTGTATTATATGAATACTATAGACGTGCTTGGAGGAAGTAAAAACTATCTTAATTTGTGTTAAAGGAACAGTGGCAACTGCAATTGCTGAGGTTACTTATTCTATATGAAATTATTAAATCTAGAGCAACGTTTTCTTAACCAATGTACTCGCAGTTACTATAATCAATTTAGATGCATTATAAAAGTGTAGCTCTTCCAGATCTGTTAGTTCTGATCTTTTAGAGTCCTAGTAAAATGTGCTCACAATTCTTACTTCCGCGAAAATTGATTAGTGTGCAAGGTTCCCTCTCGGGTAAGACAATACGAAAAATTCGCAAGGGTTGCAGGTATCTAAAAGCAAGGTCAGTAATTACCTGGTGGGCACACGCCAAATGGATATTAAAAGAAAATTTCGCGGGTCACAAAAAGATGACCACGCTCAATCGTAACTACCGCAAGTGCGCCGCGCATGCGATTCTATAGGCGCTCGCGAAAACTGTCCCCCCCCCCCCCCGGTGGCGCCGCAACGGTGGTTCAGGAACTAGACCTGTCACGCCGGTTTTGGAGCACGCGGCAGGCCGTACCCATGCACTCTTTGATCCAGCGGTCGTGGCTGTGCAGTGTAACAATGAATTACCAACTACCCACGTAACCAGCTTGTTTTGCTGCAACGTAATTCATTAGGTGACTAGAACAGTTTGTTAAGTGGTTTGTTAAACAGATGTGACCTCCTAACCAACATTTTCAATCATCTCAGAACACTTGTCTTTCAGGGCCACTTCTGTTTTGCTGCAGGATTAGGGAACATTTTATCATGGGCAATGTTAAAATTTTTCTCTCGCACTCATATACAATCAAATGATGTGTAAAAATAAAGTAAGTGGCACAACTTTTAAGTTCAAACAAAAACAAAGTAAACAAGCACATACCTAAAAGGGTTTTTCAATTCCTCAGTTACAAAGTTCAAGTAGTTCCTGCATAGGAAGAAAAAAGTATGTTGTAAATGCCACAAACAAGCAAAGTCTCCCATATTTGAAAAGGATGAAACATTGACATCACAGTGCAGGCTACAAAAGACAAACCTTCCCCGCAAACCTTAAAAGTGAGCGAAGATCGTGTTCATCAATTTGTGTGTTAAAATAGTATACTTTCAGCGAATTGCATGACATGACTGCCACATCATGACATTACTGCTACATACTGCTTTGCAACAGAACACATCCTCAACATTTGTAAATCACCAAACCATGTGCAACAAGCACCTCGAACTGGCACTGTGAGTCAGCATGCATTCGAATTTATAGCCAATTTATTCAGCTTACCATCCTGCGTAAGAAAAGAGGCCAGAATAAAAGGACAAACAAATGAGCCCAGGATCCCTAGTAGTCCCTTCAAACATGTTCTGGAGGTTTCCTGTGTTCCCTGCAACACGAAAAATATGGAGTAAATGCCACTGCAAAGAAAATCATAATATGCGTATGTACATTTTAAGTGCCAAACAAATACCACTAAAAGTCACTGAAAAATGCAGAAAATCTTAAACTAGTTGCATAAAAGTCAGTACAAGTCAGTACAAGCGGACAGATTGGAATAAATATGAATAGCACTGCTTCACAAGGATTTCAACTTGGGCTTGCTGGTGATTCATCTCAATAGGAACTGTTGGGCACAAAAAACAGAAACACAAGAATAATGATAACAATTGATGGGGTTTGACATTCCGAGAACACAATATGATTATGAGAGATGCTGTAATGAAGCGCTCCAAAAACTGACCACCTGAAGCCCTTTACCGTGCACCTAAATCTAAATACATTGGCCTCGAGCATTTCCGCCGCCATCAAGAATGCGGCTCCCATTGCCGGGATTGGATACCGTGACCTGCAAGTCAGCATCGAGCACAATAACCACTAGACCACCATGGCAGGTCTGGGACACGAGATGGAACACCCTGTCTGTCTATGTGTGTTCTTTCTTGTGTACCTGTTTTCTGTGTGCAACAGCCCCACTTCTTCACACTTGCCACTGCATATCTGTTTCTCTGGAACAATTGAACAATAAGCTAAGCTTTTCCGTTTGTCACCAAAGCACAAGTATAAAGCACATGATTTTCACTGTCAGAATGCTTCAGTAGACTACACTCTTGAAAGACATTCAAATGGGACATCAATTAGGAAGAAGATGGAGGCCTAAAGTAAGAAGACATTGTTGAACAAAGTGTTGCTGCAACAATGCTTTGACACAAGGACATGCCTGACTACGAAAGTCCCATTGTTAAATGCTGGCTCCAGCAGGATTACTCGTATCATTTTAGGAAAAAGTAATCCTATGCAATGATTGTGGAAGAACTATTACATTGCAAAAACTGCCATGAATAATTAACTACACTTGATTATGGCATCAAAATGAAAGCTGCAATATTGGGAGAACAAAAACGGCATTCACAACACAGCCATCCTATACAGACAAATAAATATATTTCATATGTGCACTTGCATTAATAGCCTGAATTGCTCTTACAGCTTGAAACACAATGTACCCAACACAACATAATCTGCTTCAAGTGAACACCAGACAAGGTTAACTATTTAGGTTACTCAAGATTACGTATAGTAGTCGTAGTAGTAATAGTTTTAAGGAAATTAACAATACAGTTATCATAAATATACACATCTAGAGCCACTACTTGGCATCCATTTCAATTTCTACCAAATCTACAATGTTTACAAAATAGATAAGCCTGCTCGCACTATGTGAGTAGTATAGAATAAGGGGGAAAATATTACTGAAATCCACTGGTGTACAAATCCACAAGAGTATTTGCGAAGGGCCACCTTAGAAACCCTCAGTTGCTATGGGTCATCAAAAACCGCTATGGGTCAAAAACAGCAAGATCATTTGTTGCTGGTCATGCATGGGAAGTTACTCCAAAAAAACATAAAGTTAAGTGGTGTGGAAATGAAACTGTGGGCTGTTTCATTGCGAGAAGCTTGGCTGACCAAGTTCAAAGTGCTTATGGTACACTAGTTCAGCTGCTTTCTATTCAGAAACTTTTATGCCCACCAATTAAAGTTACTTGACTGATATTGTGAAGTGCCCCGCCACGGTGGTCTAGTGGCTAAGGTACTTGGCTGCTGACCCGCAGTTCGCGGGATTGAATCCCCGCAGTTCGCGGGATTGCAATACCCGCAGTTCGCAGGATTGGCAATACCCGCAGTTCGCAGGATTGGCAATACCCGCAGTTCGCGGGATTGGCAATCCCGCGAACTGCGGGATTGCCAATCGGAACTGTGGGATTGCCAATCGGAACTGCGGGATTGCCAATGCAGCTGCCAATCCCGCAGTTCGCGGGATTGGCAGCTGCATTTTCGATGGAGGCGAAAATGCTGTAGGCCCATGTGCTCAGATTTGGGTACATGTTAAATAACACCAGGGGGTCAAAATTTTCGAAACCCTCCACTAAGGTGCCTCTCGTAATCATATGGTGGTTTTGGTATATTAAATCCCACATGTCAATCATGATAATGTGAAGTCTAATATTTGGGAAATAACTGAAACACACACAAGTATATGGGGCTGTTTTGCTGCATGTAGAAGTTCGTTAGGCTCAACATGCTCTATATAGAGGGTGTTCTGAAATGCTCTCATAATAGGCGCTCCAATATATTCAAGGTTTGTTCTAAAAAAGTGAATTCTGTAGGACGCACAGTTTAGAATTACCTCACTCTTTCAATAATCCACCATTAAATGGAACATAATGTGAACAAGCCTTGAAAAGAAAAAAAATATACTCACCTTGAGCAAGGTGCACAACACCAGCGATAATGATTATAACCAAGGCAATGACCTTAGCAAACATGAGGGAATCTTGAACAAGTGTTGCCCACTTGACATTGTAGCAGTTGATGAATGTAAGTAAACCTATTAATAAAAAAGAAAGAAAATAGGGGTGACAAGACCATTAGCAAGAAAGCTTGAAATCAGAATAAGGCCCAATGATAATTCAGGTTTAACTACGGCACTCGTATATTCATAAAGCCTACGTGCAGTACAAGTTCTCGGGCTAAAACGGCGCATCAAACGGTTAAACCATACGATAGACTCGTATACGCCCGCACCTAATGTTATGCGAGCATATTACCAAGGTCTCCCAGCAGGCATAATAGATCCTGTGCGGAAAGAACACAGACTGTGGATGAACGTGCTCATGAGACGAAGATCGTCTGATGATGAGACCCGGGCACGCAGGCGGGCGGGCGCCGAGCGAGACAGGGCATCGACAGTGCTTCACGTAAGGAACAGCAGACGAGACAGCAAAACGGGTGGTATTTCATCATCAAATTAGCGCAAATGAAGGGGGACAAAAAGCCAAGACAGACAAGGTGCCAGCATAAGGTAACTGAATCGTTGCACCCACCGCATTCAGACACTTTCTGCTTAACGAGAAAGAAAGCTATGTATTTTTTTTATGCTGCACGCCACCTTTCAGCGACAATCAATTTTGGCTGATGCAGTTTCACGAATGAAAACGAGAAATGTGCTGAATCATGCGGTCGAGTCACAAATTCATACAGCCTGCGAACGCGTATCTGTTGATCGAAAACACTTGATCGGTGCTTACATAAGACGACAGCTGCAATGAGCCTGACGGCCATGGGTGGCGGAATGCAGTCCACGTCATCGTAGAAGGGCCGCAATACGTAGTTCGCAAACGTGAGCGCTACGATGGCATTACCGGCCGGCTGCACTATCACGAGCATCGTCCACAGTTGAAGAAACGCGGGAAAAGGTCCGAATGCGGTCAAGATGTAGGCGTAGTCTCCCCCTGACATGGGAATCATGGTGCCCAGTTCGGTGTAACATAGCGCGCCGATGAAACAGGCCGTTCCCGAGAGTGCCCACACGACCAAAGACATTCCTATGGATCCGGCATAACGCATGACGCCAGCAGGCGACACGAAAATGCCGGCCCCGATGATCGTGCCAGCGATCAGCGACACTCCGTCGGCGAGGCCGAGCTTCTTCTTGAGCTGGACGGCATCTCCCGACACATGGCTGCCTGGAAGCGAATCTTGCTGAATGTCCGGTGACTTGGGCAGCAGGGGCGACGTTTCGCTCGGGTACTCGCTTCGAACCATTATTCACGCGGGCGACAGCAGATCAGTGAGGAGCAAGTGATCCTCGACGGAACGAAGCGCTGTCCACGGAAAGTGATAATATGGGACCAGACACACAGTACTTCGAGCGTCTCTGGGCGATGTTAAGATAGTATCGATCTTGGGCTGCGGCAGCGCTCGCTGCTTACAAGCGATCAACTGCCGAAGACTAGTTCCGTCCGGCCGCTGATAGGTTCTACGTCTGACTTTGGCCAACGCTCTTTCTTTCACGGTTGGGCCCGCATAATAAAGATAACGCGATAAGTAAAAGAATCATAAAACCGGCGATGAACGGCTAAGCCCCAAATTAGAGCGTGAAGAAGGAAATCGTCAATGACTTCAACTCTCCGATAAGATGGTTTGAATGCGACGCTCTTCAATTTAGGGAGGAAAAAATTAACGATGCAAGAACGGGCGATAGTTATAGCGCGAGAACAGAACAACGACAAAGGGACAAGAAGGAGTCTCCTTCTTGACCCTTTGTCGTCGTTCTGTTCTCGCGCTATAACTATCGTCATGTCATACCAACTATAACCCAAACTGCCACACTTGTAAGAACGGGCTTTCAAACGAAAACGGGTCCCCATTTCTCTCAAGATACGCGCTACTTCACAGCATGATTTCTAGCCGAAGGTTTCTTTTTAATTATTATTTGAAATCCTTACTTTTTGTTCATTATTGTACCGACGTTTAGAGCATTCGCTAACCATCATAGCATAGGTGTTCCCTGCTCATAGCAACGGGCAACCGCAACTGTTAAATCACGGAACGTCATACATGGAAGCACCATATTTCAAATATTCTATCCTCATCTGGTACGAATTGTGATGGACGGTCAGTGAATACGACAAATTTCAATAAATCATGATAAGGCGCAGGACACATTCTTGTGAACCATAATAATTACGAAGCAAGTACATATAACATATGTATTGTTCGCACGTATATATGCTCACATAAAAATAAGTGGATCACTGATTCGAAGTAACTATTCACCATGATCGTAGCCAGGATTTTTTTTTCCAGGGGAGGAAAGGTCACACAGACCCGACGGTGAGGGGGAGGGGGGGGGGGCAAGCATCAGCTTTCTTTTGTGACATGACTATCGGCGGTAGTTTGAGCAGATTGTGTGCATGCATGTCAATGTTATGAGGCTCCCCCTCTTGTGACTATGCAAGTAAAAGTAATCACAGTAAAATGCAGTAAACGACAGAAACAGTGGCCGTTTGAAGCAACGGCCTCTCGTCGCACCACTGAATGGACTAGACTTCGATAACGCATCATTAACTGCGACGACCCACCCGATCGGAGAAGACTTAGATAACCATTTATCTCTGTTAAGCATGGATGGCTTACTCCTCGTCGGGGCGAAGAGAGTTTCACAAATCAAGGACGGCTCTGCTTACAACGCGGAGTGAGAGGCACACGCAGCACGTTTTTGTACATTCGTATATTTCTCTACTGTTGTTGTCACGGTACTCGAGAAGCACGAAAGCCGTCTCCCATTTACGACCTCCTGATAAACGGCACTACACGTGTGAGCTAAATATACTTCCGTATTTTTTATGTTTCCCCCTCCCCACACCAAAGACGAACTTCACGGCAATCACAATTTACTTTGTTTAAAATTCGAGATTTGGAGTTGCGTTGTTTTTTTTTTCGGATATTCGTGACCGTCCAATAACAGCGCACAAACAAGGGATAAAATGACGCGCAAGCGTTCTTCCTGCCTAAGCGTTATTAACGGGGCCATTTACAATTTGTTCAACATGGTTATTAAAACGCTGCCAATCGGTAGTCGAGGCTTCTGAGGAGAACACGTGAGTCAAACATTATAGCGCAGCAAACGGCCTGGAATCGACAATTATTCTCAAAGTCAGCTCGAAATCGTCCCCCTGTTATTTTTACAAATGATGTCATATACGCAAATGACTGCACCGTATACCGAAATACACGGCCATTGACTGAGTTAGCCGTGAGTTGAGCATCGTGAGCCACGTAGTTACCGAGACCGCCGCGGGAGGTCACCCCATGCCCGCGTGCGCTCACACTGAAAGTGGGTGGCGCAATCTACGATAAGAAAGTGCTCGAGCTCATGACGCATGCGCGACGGAACATATTTTCACCGGGTCTTCCTTCCCTGCTTATCTTTCAGTGCGCTCGTCGGGACGAGAGAAAGCAATTACAACGTGAGGTAGGTATATCTCTGTACCTCCGCTCGTACTTGACGTATTGTAAAAAAATTTTGCAGCGGTCGATTCGAGAGGTAATAAAAAATAAAATCTGTTATTAGCACATTCTGCAGCCCACGGAATGACGATTCACGATTCTTGAAAGGCGATCGCCATTTATATATATATATATATTATATATATAGTTTCTTTTAAAAGAAAAACATGTGACGTGGAACTTTAATCGCTAAGATATCGTTGACAATATGCGCACACACCGCCGGTAGGTGGTTAATGCCCAGCTTTCCAGTTCAGCATTTCAACAGGCAGATATTGTCTAGAGAGCGAATAAAAATATACAGGAGGAGTTCACTAAAAGTTGCATAGTCTAATAAGCAGCATAGTCATCGTTTCTTGTATTTTTTTTTACCAACTATTCTTGCAGAGCAGAATTACGATCCAGCCATCTGCTCTTCTGCGCCCTTTCAACAAGTGAAATGCACGGGGCCAAGAATGACCATCGGTCAAGGCCAAAGAGGTTTTTCCCCTACGGCTCGTGCAGCGGAAGACGCTGTCAGCACTCAGTTTGAACTGCGAGAAGTACAGCACGAGTCCAGACGAAACGGGGTGTCGGTTTCAAGGTTCGTACACAGACGCACATCGAAAATGCTGCCACATTCTAGTTAACAATATTTTTCGACGATAGTCAGGGGGTTTTTATTGACAATATATTCCGAGGGTAGAATAGGCAACCCTTCCTGCGTCGTGAGTCAGCAGCGCGCTCCTCTCGTAAACGCCGCCGTGGCAGCGTGCGAAGTGACCTTCGTCCTCTCCCGAACTACAAGTCTGATAAGGGCGCGCGCTGGGAAAGACCACACTCCATGGAGGCGGAGCTTCGTGGAGACGACGAAAAAACGAGCTTAAATATACACTTTTCTTGATAAATTGACCAGAATCTTACAACATCAGGACCCTCGCGCGACACGCCGTTTTTTCTATACGTTTGGTGATTGATTGATTGATTTGTGGGGTTTAACGTCCCAAAACCACTTCTGATTATGAGAGACGCCGTAGTGGAGGGCTCCGGAAATTTTGACCACCTGGGGTTCTTTAACGTGCACCCAAATCTGAGTACACGGGCCTACAATCGTTTGGTGAACAATCTAACAAAATGTAGGTTCTGGTGGTTTCACGTGCTAAAAAGCCATGATCTGATTATTAGGTACGTCGCAGTGGCGAGCTTGGGTAAATACTGCGCATCATTAAAAATAGACTTGTTGGCACTCGTTAAGCAGGCCGCCAGCATACGAGCGATAAGATATGCTGTATACAAATGCCCTGCTCCAAGACAAACGGGACGCTGCGATGACATCTCCGTCCCCGTACATTTTTCTGCTAGCGGACGTGCAGGTGTCAACAGAAAGCCGGCGTATTGCGCAACGCGGTATCTTTCCGGTGCGTAGGGCCGCACGCCGAAGGACGCCCAGTAAGTACATTTCGCCTTTTAAAACGCTGCCCGACGACGCTCCCTTTCAGCAAAGGACTCTACACAGAAGCCCGAATAGGCGACGGAGCCTTGAAGCCTCGAAAGAAGGCGCCCATTTGAACCACTGATCCCAAAAGGCAGCTACCTACAAAAGACGGCGCTCTTCAAACACGAATAAGAAAAAAAAAACACGTAATGGAGCAAAAATTAAGTGAAACGGATGCCATCAGGCTGTGCTCAGTTAGCTATCCTGCAATGGCGGAAGGGGAACTTCGAAATGAGAAGGATGTATGGACGTACACAAAGAACTTCTCGTTCATTTCATATATAGCACACGTGAGGGCAGCAGCATCCTCAGCTTTTCTACGAGTTTCATGTCAGTCAAATACACGTTTTTTTTAATGATATTCGCATTCACCTCACACACGTTAAACAACATGCCTCTAGCATTGGGTGAGCAGCGGTGGTGCAGCGGTCAGCTCGGCTGCAAGCGCGAAGGTCACAGGTTCGATCCTGGCCACGGCGAACGCATTTCGGTGGAGGCGAAATGGTATATAGGCCTTCGACTACGGCATTTCTTATAATCATAGCATGGCTCTGGCACGGGAAAATCTAATTACTATTATTACTTGCTCTAGCGTGAATCTGTAATGTTTTTAGATTAGAAGGAAAAGAATACAATAAAGTTAGTTTCATCGGGCCGTGTGTACATCGTAACCTATTTAGTCGTCGTGACTAACGATCCGAGGGACTCGAGTTTCTTCCCGGCTTCGTTCCTCTTTCTCATCTCGAATATTCCTTAAATGAAAGGGTCTCACCGCTTTCCTTCAAGTCAGGAAGCAATGATAACATGTAATACCCTTCATACCAAAATTATAAGAATGAACATTTCCCACTAGACAATGAAATCCCAGAATGATATCGCCAGTATACATACAGGGACAGCCTTTCAATGGCGGCTAACAAGCGCTTAGATTTTTTCCCCTTTCCGTTTCATCCCGTACTTGCAATAGACGTGTATGAGCATCCGCCATTACTCTTCGAGTAAATGTACAGTTCGGGGGTGCATGTTTTCCACCACAATCACAAGATATATATAAGGTGACATACTGTATCGCATACATACGAGGACACATACGAAGTTCCCACCACATTTCTGACCACTGCGTATACGATTTATGAATGTCTAGAAACAAGACAGTAGCTCAAAAATAGCCACGTCTGTCATTTCTTCAGTTGTGAACGCTCCATAACAAATGAGGAGCTATCATGCATACTCGCACCACACGATGTCACAGCGAAACTGTAAGAGGTCTGCAGACCTCCATGAAAATCTCATGGCATCCCTGGTGCCAAATGCACAAGGCTCTATCTTCGTCATAAATGTTATATCACTGGCCGACCTGTTTAACTGACAACACTATTCACTTCACAATTGGTCGTATGCATAGAGTTTCCCAAAATTAACTAGATGGCACTCTGGCGCTGCGATCGTTCAGCGACCATGGGAATGGTGGGTAGTACACACATTTGCCTAGTCTTCGTACTTGCGGGTGGCGAATCGTACTTGCGGCTTTGTTTATTGCTGGTTACGGTTTTGTTTTGAAATAAAAAAACGAACTTAGTGACTTAATTCTAAATGGTAAGTCTAAAAGAATAAGGTTGTGAAGCGCAAATGGTGAACATTTGCTAATTTGTTTTCGTGAAAAAACAGCTTCAAGCCACACGGAGCCAGAAGCAGGCCAGAAGTACGAAAATTAGACAAATGTGTGTACTACCCATCATTCCCATGCTCGCTGAAGCGCCGTAAGTTGCAGCTCCCATAGACACTAGCGCCAGAGTTCCCTCCAGTGTATGCTAAGAAACTCTATGGTTGTACGATTCAAATTCGTCCGATTCAAATACCCATTTCATGGGGAGGGGGGGAGTCGCTTGATCTATAACTGGGGAGGGGATCATTGTTCTTTTGTTTTTGTAGTTACTATATTCACAACAATCCCATTACGGCCGAACACAGCATAAATACTGTTCATTCGTGCTCGCGGTGATCCTGCTCATTGGTGCTAATCGGTAATAAGAGGTGGATGACAGGCACTGACGAAAGCTGTCGTATGTAACCCATACTTTAAGTGGGCGGGGGGGGGGGCGACCGCTCTCTTTGGATCTGCCACTGTGCAAGCGCAATCGGTCTTGGCAGCACATCGCCATCAACATGATGCGTTTAGTGGCTACTCATGTTCCCTGTGAAGTTTCGTCCATAAATATAAGTCCCAAGAAGCTTTATACACTCGACGGGCGAAATGACGATTCGAGTCTGGACAGTGCGTACTACGTCAGCCTTTCTCGCATCCCCGCTTCGGTCCACGCGGAGCGATTCGTTGTGAAACGACAAAGGTCCAAACCACGGTTGAGATCCTCGGGAAGCAATGCGGAAATTCTCGCTCGCAGCGTGAATTGTCCCCTGTCGGGTAAATGCTGGTTGCTGAGGGATTAGAACCACGTCACATGACTGATCCGTCCACCGTGTGAATACAGCTTAAAGAACACAATTCCTTTCTTGCACAGCGGACGCTACACGGATAAGCTATACCTCCAGGACGGGCCTCCTTGTACTCGGTCGCAGCCAAACACCGACCTTGCACGTGATTCCACGTGTTCCCAAGCATGTTCATCACCGTCACGCAAACAGTTCGATGCGCACATATGTTTCAGGGCACGTGGATTGCTTAACGGTAAATTGTACAGGTGTTCGAGAACCCGTGCCGTGTGCGCCAGATCACTGGATAGCGCTCATGTTCTTAATAAGATTACATAACAAAAGCAACCACTGCATAAGATCACTGATTGCAACAAGTCTATACACCGTCATGCGAGCCATTCATTCAATACAGTGCACATCTCTTTGAAGGGTATGTGCATATGACTATTCGGCTTAGGTCCGCAAAAGAAAATGGAAGTCGCTCAAGAAATACATTTTGCACTTACTAAAGCTTCACCGAGCCGAACTCACTGGGACTCATAATGACAAAAACTTTTCTTCAACCGGACACGACTCACGAAAATGTTACTCACCTGGACTCCCGGCTAGATCTGAGCGAGTTCACCGACCTATGTTATTCGGACAATCGCCATTGTTGGTTTTCGCACGTCGTGTGTGTGCATGTGAGAGCGTTACACCGCTACTAGCGTGAGCCACACAGCCCGTACTGAATGTGGTTGCAATCATAACTAAATGTTGTCATTAATATTAATGGGATTTTATTCCCAAAATCACGAAATGATGATGACAGACGCCGAAGCGGAGGGCTGCGGAAATATTGCATTCTGGTTATCTCTAACACACAACTATAAGCACACGTGCTTCCATATCGAAATGCCGGCGCGCCGCGGCCGGGATTCCATCTCGCGCGTTCTGGTCAGCGTCGAGCACCAGAACCAAGCACTAGACCATCGTGACGGGTTATCGTTAATGATCATTTGATTGTAAGACAATGAAAAAAAGATACTGGTATTATTACGCGGTTCAGTTTTTTGGCAGAGCGCTTTGCCTTTGCTGCCGCTCCAGTTTCAAAATCACTTTAATCAATGTGGGGCGCACTTCGCGCACGTTAGTTGTGATGTGGAACGTCACGTGGATGCTTTATCGCAGGCACATAGCATACACAAAACCGCACGGCCTGAAAGACGTCGTCCATGGCGTGATGGCATTTTTGTGCGTTAAGTGCCAACCACTGGCACGCGCATGCTCGCGTCTACGCGCCAAAAGCGTCAAATGCGCCTCTAGACGTCGGCGCGGAGGGGCATACGCGAGGAGGCGCAAGGGATCAAGCCGGGCTTGATATTTTTGCACGCGTACGCTACGTTACCACGCATACAGCGGCGCCAACCAACCAGGAGCCGCGCGCCAACCAACCAGAGACCGCGATGACTCCAAATGGTGTGCCTAATGGCCGCCGCTTTGAAGGCACAGCCGAGTGCTAGAAGCAAGCTTGGAAACTACTCCAAACGTTCCTGAATGACCGCTTCGTAATCTAGAATGACAACGAAACGACGAACGACTGCGAGTGCTACCAGCGTGACGCGGTTTCGTGCCGAGTTCGAGCGACGCCGACAAATCCAGCCAATGCCGGCTGGCTATGCTAGCGCCGGTCCCATGTGCGATCGTCGGCCGAGCGAAAGGAGCATGTCGGTGTTCTTGTGCTTTGATCTGTGACTTTCTATGCTCAAAACGAGTGTAAACAGACTTCGGATGTTCGAAGGTTTGAGCGTGAGCCCTCGCCTACCGCGGAGGCAATTCAGATCGGTGTCATCTGCATCCAGCGCAGGCCTCTACCATCTAGTCCGAGTGAACCAGCACATGCGAGGAACATCAGCTGAAAAAACTCTACGGTAGTTTCCGTCGCAACACACACACCATATACGACGCCTAAAATATCGCGTAGTTCATACGGAGGAGTTTTTATCTGCACTGTGTTTGTTTTAAACATCGGTATTCATCATCGCTGAAAGCAAACCTCGCACTAGCCAACACATTTCCGTGATGTGAAAACGTACGTACTTATAGAAGTGCATTCGCGGATTGTACGACGCTGAAACATTCGTTGGCTTCGGTGCAAATCGTTTTCGTGTGTTGCCAAGCTAATAACAAGTGTGCGCTGGCTGGCAGCAGTGTGAGGTGACTTCGTGTCGGGTACCACCAACGCTGAAACATTCAGCTGTCAGCGGTCTCATTTCCATTCACGTACAAGACAGAAACTCTAGCGTGCGTTGCTGTGGTGATCGAAAAAGAAAGTTGCATGATTAAGTGCTGCTGGTATTGCCTGCTATTTCACTTCTCACTTCTTATGCTTCTCTGCCACGCTCAGTAGCACATACGTTGTTTGGAGGCATTCTAACACACACATTCTTAATTTATAGTTCATTCTGATACTCATAGCTATAGGCATACAATGGCGCTTCTCCGTCGTTTTACAGTTTACTATAACATAACGCGCGTTCTGTTTGCAGCTGGACAGATAACTGAAAACCTTGTGAGAAGCACCTGATTTGAAATCAGCTGCACGATGACACGATTGTTGGAAGAGAAGATCACCACATGTATGCACTGAATGAATGAAGGTGCACTAGTATGGTACTGCACTTTGTATGGAAGAAATGCAAAAAGTACCTCATGTGACTTATGAGACCTTTCAGAACTGTGCATGTATTTATCTGTTCCTCCAGACTGTAATCAGCTGAAGATATTCGATGGTTCCGAACATTGAATATTTGTATGTGCTTCCAAGGAGTCCTTAATTTCTGTTCAGTTTTTTAGTATATGCATTAACTTGGATTATATATACGCATGCACTTAAGCATATTCAGTTTAGTTCTGTTGGAAAACTTGCCAAAACTTCTGTACGGTGCTCTGGTGCAATTCTTTGATCGGTATCTGTCCCATCAAAAAATTTTGGCATGCTTTATTGCATTATAGGGTATTTTGACAATTGATGACATGTGAAAGCCACAGTGCTTGGCTGTAATCTCAAAACCAATGTCTGTCTCATCGAGAAATGTCAGATGCATTTTGTATATGTTAAAGGATATTTAAACTACCAGCAAAGTGCTGAAGTCTTCAACACAGCAGTGATCCGCAATCACCACCCAGCTTAGAAGTCATTTGTAGAGCTCTCTAACACGTTCAAATAAAGTTACCAAACACTGTATTGATCTACTTGGTTTGATTCCTAATACCAGTGCGTCTGACTTTTTGGAGGCACTTGTATTATAATAATGTCCTATTTCTCTCATTTATTACAGGAGTGCACTCAAGGGTAGTGATATTTCTTTACCTTAGCACACTTAATGTGATATTACTGTTTAAATCTTTTCATTTTGTATATATGTATGCCACTTTTGCAGTAGCCTCACATTGAGCTGCCGTATTTGTAAATAAATAAATAAATATACCATCGAAAGTGTTCTAGGCTGTGCTCGGTTCCACTCTGGTCACTAATATCTGTTGCATCATGATGTGTCGGGTGTGTTTTATTGCATTGGAGAACATTTTGGCTGCCTTCCATGAAGGGTTCAGTTCCAGTATTATGACCGCTATCTGTGACTTCATGAACAGCTGGGTGTAGTTTGTTGTTTTAGAGAATACTTTTACTAAAGACAACGTCCAGCAGTCTTCCATACAGGGTTCAGTTCCAATATTATGATGATATCTGTGACTTCATGAATAGTTGGGTGTCGTTTGTCGTGTTAGAGAATACTTTAATTAAAGACAACGTCCAGAAATCTTGCATTAAGGTTTCAGTACTAATATTATGGCCGATATCTGCAACTTCATAAACAGTTGGGTGTCATTTGTCGTTTTAGAGAATACTTTGACTAAAGACAACACCCAGAAGTCTTTCATCATACAGGGGTCAGTTGCAATATTATGACCAATATCTGTCACATCATGAAGTGTCAGGCACAGTTAGTAGCATTTGAGCACATTTCGACTATGGAAAATGCCCGAAGGCATTCTACGCAGTATTTGGTTCCTATCTTATGGCCAATATCCATTGTATCAATAAGAACCAGGTGTGCTTTGTTGCATTAGAGGATATTTGGAAAACACACATCAGCCGAAAGCCTGCTACTCTGGCCTGAATTGTAGTCTTATGACTGACTTAAATCTGTCAGATCATGAAGTTGCAGGTGTGATTATTAAGTTGACTGATATAAAATATGCTGTGTAAATATACTGAAGGTACCAGCATATTCAAGATATTGTTAGTAAATTTGGTAGTGCAGGTATAGAAACCCGGTGGTTTGTGAACCTGATCAGGAGGGCAACCAATTCACCGCAGAGAGGAAGGGGGGAGAACTCAATGTCCACTTCATATATTAACGTAGTAGGAAGGGGGCGCTAAGTCAGCCCTGGGGAGGGGCACTGGGACAAACTTTTGCCCCCCCCCCCTCCTTAAGGAGAACCCTGCACACGCCTATGATAGGCGTACAGTATGCTAGACGCAAATGTTCTTTCGTGGGAGCGGCGCACGCGCCGATGTTGATTTCTGGTGCATACCGTTGTAGTTACTTTGGGCACTGGAATGTCAATTACTTCCAAAGTAGTCTAAACTGTGGTGGGTGAAGCACTCTCAATTTTTTAACTTGTTTTCATATCGCCTAAAACATATAAACCCGCTCCAGTTGAGAACGTGCCGTTCTGTGCTGAACTTCGACAGTTTTAAGCCAATAGATTACGCAAAATTGTGCATCGGCCTTGGACGCGTGGGCGTTAACCCGGTGGACGCGTGTCAGTGGTTGCACGCCCTTTTAGTCCACAGGCGCGACTAGACGCTTTTGACGCGTAGGCGCGTGCCAGTGGTTGGCACTTTAGGCGCGGATAAGAAGCAGTACGGGGCCGTGCGGAGCTGTACCGAGAAACTGTGTGTCGGCGACGATGCCAAGTGCTCAGATGCACGTGGCACAAGAGAGTAGAATGCTAAGAGGAAATTATACATCAGGCAACGGAGATAAGGTAAAACCGCAGGACGAGAGACCAGAGAAATCGATAGCACAATGAAATGGCGATCGAATGACAGATTTAAAGGGCATCTCCGAGCAGCTCACTTAACACAGTGGGGTCAAAAATATTCCTCTAGGCACAGATTGCAGTAAAAATCTAACGCACTTTATACTTTATACACCAGATCCTCAACTTTGCGCGCATTCATGAGGGCCGCGGTACGCGTCAGATTTGAGCGGCCGATCTCAGCTGTTGTGTAAAGCCCCGCCGCGGTGGTCTAGCGGCTAAAACACTCGGCTGCCGACCGAAGGGTCGCGGGATCGAATCCCGCCTTCGGCGGCAGCAGTGTCGATGGCGGAGAAAATGCTGTAAGGCCCGTGTGCTCATGATTTGGGTGCACGTTAAAGAACCGCAGGTGGACGAAATTTCCGGAGCCCTCCACTAAGGTGTCTCAAAACCATATGGTGGTTTTGGGACGTTAAAGCCCACATGTCAATTATCAACTGTAGTTTACACTACAGCTGATGATGCACATGACGACAATCGCCGATCGGCGTATTTTGCACATGACGCAAAATACGCCGATGGGCACGCGGGCTCCAACCTGAATATTGAAGAATGCAGTGCACTCACCATAGATCACATGCCACTTGCGTACGCACATCCGTCTTCATTACTTAAAATGAAATAACTGGCTCTAAATACGTTTCATAAGCCCGGCCTAATTATCAGGTATGCCATAGAGGCCTGACTACAGATAAATTTTGGCCACCACAGGAGGTTCTTCGAGGCACACGCACAGAAATAGCGTCAATACAGGAACTTCGTTGAGAAGGTTGATGAAGGCTTTGGCATTTGCCATCTGTCCCTTACCTTTCCCCTTCTTGCGGGAGCCTACCACAGGGATGAGGGCTCTGAAGGTGCAGGTCTGTTCCATGACAGAAATCAGGTGAAGACAAGCAGGTGATCCGGTGCGGAAGGTACGAGTACGCGAGCCGTACTCGAGTAGAGCGTGCCACAGAGGTGGCAACACGCGCTAACGAAATTAACAGCCCACACCGAGCCACGGCCGGGCTAGACTGCACCTGCGCGAGCACACATGCACTCTAGCCCGGCCGTGACCGAACACGCAGAGAGACCTCCGCTCTGTTCGGTAGCTCGAACAAGAGTGACGCTGTCTCACGGAAACGTGGAACGCCTTTCTGCGGGGAGCGTAGGAGGTAAGAGCATGGGAGAGGAGAGACAGGCAGGGGATGCACATGCGCAGTGGAGGTGAGGACGCGGCACTAGCGAGGAGGAGTTTCGTTGCTTTTGCCGGCGACTCGGAAGAGAGAGGGGGGGGGGAGGGCGTAGCTTAGCGAGAGTGGGAGAGGCACGCACACGCTGTAAGTGTAGTCACACCTCACACCGAATTGAGCTCGACCCTCACCCCCGTATTCTAGAACTTCCCTTCACTCAACGCTTCGCCTTCACTTGAGCAAGCCGATGGGAGCGCCATCTCTAGGCACGGAAAGTCACTGCATATCAGCGATAATCTGCTGCGATTCTTGAGTTGCGCAGCGTCATTTTCAGCCGAGTGGTGGCGCAGTGCTCAACTCTGTTAAGTGGAGGAGCGTTTGTGAATACTGGGGTAAGACGCTTCACATCTAAAAGAAATCGGTATGTGCTGCGCATTTTGAATGCACGCCATTCAGATGACGAACCACATTGCGCACGACTGGCTGTCAAGCGCGATGTGGTTATGTATCTAGGCATACAAGTTAACGCGTTCTGTACATAGTGCGCTCTCCGTGTGCGTCACTCTGTTCTTGTCAACGTCTTCTACGCACAACATTTAACGAGTATTAGCAAACCAACAAGCCAAATTGTTCATCACCTTCTAAACGATCAAATAAGTAACGCCGATTTCGTATACACTTACACAAAAATTCGCTTTCTCGCCGGGGCCGATGTACTGCATCAAATGGATTCGCTTCATTTATTTTAACAGCGAAGCTGCTTTAGCTCGAGATCCGATATCTAAACAAAGAGAATCATCGTCATGAATGACTTCTACCTTATATGGCATTTCGCGTCGCCCAAACACGCGGACCCGGAGGAGCCCGCACTGCAGCCGCCTTGCGAGCCCTCCGCTCCACCACCTTACTTCTTCGACGTTCACGGTTTGTATCAGTATCGATGCGCACGGAGTGATGTACGGCGAAAGAGAGGAAGCGCACGAGCGAGCTTTATATATAGGCGTGGTTCCATGAAATTAGAGCACGCGCGCAGCGCCATCTATTAAGCACTCTTTAAACACAAGCCACCGGCGCAACGACGAGAGACACCCCCCCCCCCCCCCTGCAAACGGAGCAAGCGCCTTTGAAACATAGTTGATCATTTCTCTCTCTGTCACAGGAATTAGAACAATACGAAGGTAAAACGTGTCCTTACACAAGTAATTGAATGTCAAATGTACATTTCATGATATAAGGGAGCTGTTGGTGTTTGGTAGCATCGTTTAATGTGGACGCACTCACGTTGACGCTCGGTGGTACATCTCCACCCCGGCGACTAACGTCCATGACCATTGATTAGACAAACCCTCGAGGTAGATGTAGTAGTCAACGGTGAGAGCGCCATCAGAGAAAGCGGTGTGACAGCCAGAAGAGCATCGCTGACCAGACGCAAAACTTGGGCTAAGGTCGCCATCCCACGGCATGTGGTGGGTGGGAGTTATTCAACACCACGGTCGAGGGAAACGCAACGCGCGTCATGCCTCCCATGTAGACCAGCCACGATTTTTCTCGGGGAGAACGTAAGCGAGGAACACGATGTTACAGGAAAGCGAGGCAGGCGCGCGTCGTAGAGATATTTTTTGTATGGACGGATGCTATGAGCCAGACCGACGCTTGGGCTAAGGGTTAGCATTTTGCGGTGTGTTAAGGCGTTGTCGAAACTGCACTTCTATAGGAAACGCGTCGAATTTTAGGGGGACGTTAAACCCCACATATCAATCAATCAATCAACACCTCGAATGGAACGTGCGCGTATAGTATAGACTCGCTGAACAAGCTGATCGCGGAGGCCACGGTCATGATGATTGATTGATTCATTCATTGATTGATATGTGGGGTTTGACGTCCCAAAACCACCATATGATTATGAGAGACGCCGCAGTGGAGGGCTCCGGAAATTTCGACCACCTGGGGTTCTTTAACGTGCGCCCAAATCTGAGCAAACGGGCCTCAAGATTTTCGCATGATGCATTACTTTACCGCTCACAGTGGTAGAGACTACCACACCGCACGTGTGCTCAATTTGGGTGCACGATAAAGAACCCAGGTGGTCGAAATTTCCGGAGCCCTCCACTGCGGCGTCTCTCATAATCATATGGTGGTTTTGGGACGTTAAACCCCACATATCAATCAAATCAGGAGCAAGAATATAATCTAGTGAGACTTGCTGCGCAAGCGAGGTGGCTCGATATCGTTATCTTTCATTAGCTCTGAGTAGGGCGCATTCCGTGATTGCTTCAGAGATACGTTCCGTGCTAAAGCTGTCGTCACTATACAGCTTCCCAAATACACTTCCGCATTGATACGTTGGTGTGCTTTACAGTATTGTAACTGATTCGTTTCGTGCAGGTAGGCGCGTGACGCAGTTTGTCTTGGTTCACAACCAGGCATAGCTTCTGAAAGGCCGATCGGTAGGCGACGAGATTGACGGCTATGCAATACGAGATAACCACAAGATTCGCAGCGTTAGCCTTGGATTAAATGCGGCGGCTTTCCACCTTGAATAATTAGGGCCAAAGCGCGCTGTAGCCACGACTGCAGCGACGCTCCAGGATAAGCACACCGAGAGCAGGACGCAAGCTTTCACCTTCTTGACGTCCCTTTATGCGCATTTGATCCCCACGTGCTCCGAGAAGAAGAAAGCAAAACGAACTGTACCACACTCACGCCCCATGCCCAGGATGCCGGTAGTGGCATGCATGTACACTACAGTTCAAGAGCCGCAGTCCCGAGGAATATTTACCACACGCCGCACATGATAGTCTGCGCGCATGCTACGGCGCCTTTATCGGAGGTGAAAGAGAGGGAGCGACGTTCTCGTGCGGCACAGACGCCTCGTTCTCAGCGCGACGTGAGATTCCACTGGCTGCTCCCAACGGCCGAGAAAGCGACACCACCTGCAGATAAGGAGGAGCACGGCAAAGAAAAAGCATAAGAAGAAGCATGCACGGCACAAAAGGTGCCCGTTCGCATTTACGACGCTGCGGCGCCGCACAAGGCGGGTGTCAGGTCGCCGCCGCCGCGTTCGCTGGCGAAACGCCGCCCGCCAGGCCGCGCAGCGCACCGCGCATAGGATGTGCGCCCTCCGATTCCCACAGTTGCATCCATATACACGAGGCGCCAGAGGGCCTGGTAAAGGCCATCGGCTCGCTTATTATAGAACGCGTCGTATTCTAGACGACGGATATGCAACGCTAGAAGTGCTGTCGTTTCTTTTATTTCGTAGAAAGGCACGGCAGTCGACAATCTAAAAAAAAGAAAGACGTGAAAGGCGTAACACAATGGCGAATTTGCCATTGTGTGTTTAAAGAAAACGCATCACTCAACTGGAGGAGACCCAAGAAAATCGCGAGATAAATTCGGCTTTAGCTCGGACGTCTGTAACAGGAAGTCAAGCAGCCGCGTTTGTGTGGTATAAGATCTCCACAAGTTTCTCGGAAAAACAGGCATCACCATGACCCTTTCAACACATCATATAGTGCAGATAATAGCGTAACGAGGACGGGTATATTAAAAGTATTCGCAGCATTTTCTGCAAATCTGATGCATGACTCTTAAAACATGCGCCCGCCTGCCGCAAAGTTTCTCTTTAAGAATGTTCGCGGATCTTAATTTTAAGGCATAACGAGTAGTGCGGTGCGCGTGTACGTATAGATAGATATATATAGATAGATATAGATAGATATAGATAGATAGATAGATAGATAGAGATATATAGATATAGATATATAGATAGAGATAGATATAAAGATAGATAGATATATAGATAGATAGATAGTTAGATAGATAGATAAAGATACGCGCAATGTCGCCGAAGTTCGATAAGGAATGCTTCGCATTTAAAAACATTGCAGGGCCCTTTCAAAAATGTGTGCAACCCACGACTCCCTTAATTGTCACTTTTTGTACGTTATCACTTCTTTGTGGCTCTGATAAAATGTTTAAGGCGTATTTGAATGTTTGTCAGTGAAAACAAATAAATCCGTTGGCACTTGTCAGACAGTGCATCGTATAGTTTTTCAACGAGTCATGATTTTTTTTTACCTGTCTTTAGCAAGGTCACCACCTAATATGCAAAGCAAACTTGAGTGAGCACACGTACCCTCGTGAGGAAAAGTATACTCGTGCAGAACCACACGCTCGCTGAAAAACAAATAGAACCCTGACTAATTCATAACTGAGACGCGCGAAGTGAAAATTTACGCTCCAACACGGTGGTCTAGTGGCTAATGTAGTCGACTGCAGACCCGCAGGTCGCGGGATCAAATCCCGGCTGCGGCGGCGGCATTTCCGATGTAGGCGGAAATGTTGTAGGCGTGTGTGCTTAGATTTGGGTGCCCGTTAAAGAACCTCCGGTGGTCGAAATTTCCGGAGCCCTCCACTACTGCGTCTCTCATAATCACAGGGTGGCTTTGCGACGTTACACCCCACATACCAACCAAGCGAAAATTTACGAATGCAATTCAAAAGTTCGCGAATTCAAGTTTTGAATGTACAGTTATTAATATCGTGTTAGGCAGTTGGAATCTATCTCGGAATTAGTTCGTCGATATTCTATGCATTTGCTCAGGCGATCACGCGAGAGCATGCCCACACAAGAAATATTTCGCAGAAAATACGATGTCTAGATCATGCGTGTTGGGATTCGGATTAGGCATGCGACTCCTATAAATAAGCTCCATGCAGTTGGTAAAACTGAAGTGTACAACAAAAAATTTCGCTCGGAAGCTATTCGAAAACACATTGCAAAACGAGCAAAGGTCTGTATCAACATATTTATTTAGTTATTGGGACCTTTTACGTGATTTTGGTAGCGTACGTGTTCCACATGCAGGTGCAAAAAACAAGAACGTAACAAGGGAAAACGATGAATGAGTTTGTTCGCATATGTTCTTTGAAAAAAAAACAAAATATTCAGTTATTAGCACATTCTGCAGGCGGCCACTGCATGGCACAATTCACGATTCTTGAAAGGTGATCGTTATGAGTATATATATATATATATATATATATATATATATATATATATATATATATATATATAGTTTCGTTTAGAAAGAAAAACTTAAGACGTAGAACTTTAATCGCCCCAGCTCTCCAGTTCAGCATTTCAACAGGCAGATATTGTCTATAGAGAGCGAATAAAAATATACAGGAGGAGTTCACTAGAAGTCGAATATAGTCTAATAAGCAGCATAGTCATAGTTTCTTTTTTTTTATTACCAACTATAGCGGAAGACGCTGCCAGCACTCACTTTAAACTGCGAGAAGTACAGCACGAGTCCAGACGAAACGGGGTGTCGGTTTCAAAGATCGTACACAGACGCACATCGAAATTATTGCCACATTCCAGTTGACAACAGTTTTCGACAATAGTCAGGGTTTTTTTTTATTGACGATATATTCCGAGGGTAGAATAGGCAACTCTTCCTGCGTCGTGAGTCAGCAGCGCGCTCCTCTCGTAAACGACGCCGTGGCAGCGTGCGAAGTGACCTTCGTCCTCTCCCGAACTACGAGTCTGATAAGGGCGCGAGTAAGAGAGACCACACTCCGTGGAGGCGGAGCGTCGTGGAGACGATGACCGTTAGAGCGCGCCCAACGCGAGCCTATTGCTCGATCTCGCCACTAATAACAAAAACACGCTAAGGTTTGAGAGCTCTGAGGACTGCATATCAGCTAGTTATTGGTGTGTGTAAATGGCTTGCCGTTAGCATGCCAGACAGCGTACGCTCTGTGGCGTAATAGTCAGCGCCGCACGCAGAAAATTCAAAGGTTCATGGTTCCATTCCGCGAGACAGATGCTTGCCTTGCGAGTTCTTGTTTTTCCATTGAATTCTCTTAGTATATATTTCTCAACCTCACTTCCGTGACCGAAGTACGTCAGCAGAGCCGTGGTTGACCCTGACATAAAATACTCTCGTGTTTTAAAAAAACGAGCCTTTAAATTTTCACTTTTCTTGATAAATTGACCAGAAACTTACACAATCAGGTCCAGCAGCCTCACGCGACGCGCCGTTTTTTTCTATATGTTTGGCGAACAAACTCACAAAATTTAGGTTCTGGTGGTTTCACGTGCTAAAAATCCATGACCTGATTATTTAGGTACGTCGCAGTGGCGAGCTTGGGTAAATACTGCGCATCATTGAAAATAGACGTAGTGGCACTCGTTAATGCATCGTTAAGCAGGCCGCCAGCATACGAGCGATAAGATATGCTGTATACAAATGCCATGCTCCAAGACAGACGGGATGCTGCGATAACATCTCCGTCCCCGTATACATTTTGCTGCTAGCGGACGTGCAGGTGTCAACAGAAAGCCGGCGTATTGCGCAACGCGGTATCTTTCCGGTGCGTAGGGCCGCACGCCGAAGGACGCCCAGTAAGTACATTTCGCCTTTTAAAACGCTGCCCGACGACGCTCCCTTTCAGCAAAGGACTCTACACAGAAGCCCGATTAAGCGACGGAGCCTTGAAGCCTCGAAAGAAGGCGCCCATTTGAACCACTGATCCCAAAAGGCAGCTCCCTCCAAAAGGAAACACGAATACAAAAAAAAACACGCAATGGGGCAAAAAATAAGTGAAATGGATACCATCAGGCTGTGCTCAGCTACCTACCCTGCAATGGCGGAAGGGGAACTGCGAAATGAGAAGGATGTATGGACGTACACGAAGAGTTTCTCGTTCATTTCATATATTGCACACGTGAGGGCAGCAGCTTCCTAAGCTTTTCTATGAGTTTCATGTCAGTCAAATACACGTTTTTTTTAATGATATTCACGTTCACCTCACACACGTTAAACAACATCCTCTCTAGCATTGGGTGAGCAGCGGTGGTGCAGCGGTTAGCTCGGCTGCAAGCGCGAAGGTCACAGGTTCGATCCTGGCCACGGCGATCGCATTTTGGCGGAGGCGAAATGGTAGGCCTGCGACTACGGGGTTTCTTATAATCATAGCATGGCTTTGGCACGGGAAAATCCAATTATTATTAGTAGTAGTACTTGCTCTAGCGTGAATCTGTAGTGTCTTTAGAATGAGAAGGAAAAAAGTACAATAAAGGTATTTTCATCAGGGCGTGTGTAGATCGTAACCTATTTAGTCGTCGTAACTAACGATCCGAGGAACTCGAGTTTCTTCCCGGCTTCGTGCCTCTCTCTCATCTCGAAGATTCCTTAAATGAAACGGTCTCACCGCTTTCTTTCAAGTCAGGAAGCAATGATAACATGTAATACCCTTCATACCATAATTACAAGGATGAAAATTTCCGACTAGTCAATGAAATCCCAGAATGACATCGCCAGTATTTCTACATACAGGGACAGCCTTTCGATGGCAGCCGTCAAGCGGTTAGATTTTTCCCCCTTCCCGTTTCATCCCGTACTTGCAATAGACGTGTATGAGCATCCGCCATTACTCATCGAGTCGATGTACAGTTTGGGGGTGCATGTTTTCCACCCCAATCACAAGATATATATAAGGTGACATACTACATAGCATACACACGAGGGCTCATACGAGATTCTCACCACTACCTACGATTCATGAATGTTCAGAAACATAAGACAGTAGCTAAAAAATAGCCACGTCTGTCATCTCTTAAGTTGTGAACGCTCCTTAACATATGAGGAGCTATCATGCTCGCACCACGCGATGTCACAGCGAAACTGTAAGAGGTCTGCAGAGCTCTATGAATATCTCGAGGCATCCTTGGCACCAAATGCGCAAGGCTCTATTTCGTCATAAATTTCAAATCACTGGCCGACCTGTTCAACTGACAACACTATTCACTTCACAATTGGTCGTATGCATAGAGTTCCCAAAGTTAACTAGAGGACACTCTGGCGCTGCGATCATTAAGCGACCATGGGAATAATGGGTAGTACACACATTTGCTATAGTCTTCGCACTTGCGCCTTTGTGTATTGCTGGGTACGGTTTTGTTTTGAAAGAAAGAACGAACCCTTTTGAACTCAGGGACTTGATTCAAAATGGTAAGCCTAAAAGAATAAGGTTGTGAAGCGAAAACGGTGAACAATTGCTAATTTATGTTTTCGTGAAAAAACAGCTTCAAGCAACACGGAGCCCGAAGCAGGCCAGAAGTACGAATATTAGAGAAATGTTAGAGAAAACGAATATTAGAGAAAAGAGAAAGGCTGAGCGAAAATTCGCCCCATGTCTTTGCTTCAAATGACCATGAAGCGGGCAATCTTGGGGGAGTTAACAATGCCCTCTCCGAGGCTTCCGCGGCGTCTGAATAGGCAGCACGAGCACCCAACTGAAGTCTTTTCTTCGCTACCTTATTGTGTAACCCCGTCCCTCGTTACCACGGATTATGGAGGGGCTGCGCCGCTTATCCGGAGAGGGTCTATGGCAGAGCGGGGAGCATGGCTGAAAATGAGGTGCAAGTGCGCAAGTTCAGTCGGTGTCGCTGCGTTACCAGAGCGCGTGTCACCAGCACGTCACCTCCAGAGGCGAACCAATAGCGCGCGAGCCATCCTGAGGCCGGCACTGGCGTCCCCCTCACACTCTTTCTTTTCCCTCTCTCTTGCGATGCGGGGCCAGCAATTCCAAATACGCCTCCGAGATTAGATGGGGTTCCCATCCACCTCATGAATTACCTAGGACTTAGCACTAAAAAGCACTGCTGAGATCCGTAGAGAAGTACTTACAGGAGAAGGAAATACCGGAAAATTTGCGGAAAAGTAGAAAGAACCTAAATTATAAAGGCAAGAGAGAAAAAGATAACATTCACTCGTACAGACCGCTATTCATTACATCTGTGCTATACAGATTGGTGATGCAGCAAAATTAAAGATTGAAACGTGGGCAGAGCAATATGATATTTTGGGGGACTTCGAAATGGATTCCGAATCTACAGGCGGTTAGGAGATAACCTGTTTGTATCTTAGTAAGTGTATAGAAATATCTATGACTAGAAAACAGGCCATTATACGTAGCTTATCTGAACATCACTGGGGCGTATGGCAACGTTGATCGGGAAATTTTGTGGGATATATTGAAGAAAATATATGCATAGGTGACGACTGTATACAGATTAAAAAAAATATATGCAGAGAAAATACAGTTTGCCTTAAGGCGGGGGCTGCGCAGCTTAGCCGGAGAGGGTCTATGGGAGAGCGGGGAGCATGGCTGAAAACGAGGTGCAGGTGTGCAAGTTTAGCCGGTGTCGCCACAGAACATCTACCAGGTGTCGCTGCGTCACCAGCGCGCACGTCACCTCCAGAGACGAACCAATAGCGCGCGAGCAATCCTGAGGCCGGCACTGGCGTCCTCCTCGCACTCTTTCTTTTCCCTCTTTCGTGCGATGCGGGGCCAGCAATTCCAAATACGCGGCCGGGATTCCATCTAGCGGCGTTCTGGTCAGCAGTCGAGAACCAGAACCAAGCACTAGACCATCGTGACGGGTTATCGTTAATGATCATTTGATTGTAGGACAATGAAAAAAAAAAGATGCTGCTATTATTACACGGTTCATTTTTCTTGGCAGAGCGCTTTGCCTTTGCCAAGAAAAAAGTTTCAAAATCACTAATCAACATGGGGCACACTTCCCGCTCGTTAATTGTGATGTGGAACGTCACGTGGATGCTTTATCGCAGATACATAGCATACACAAAACCGCACGGCCTGAAAGACGTCGTCCATGGCGTGATGGTATTTTTGTGCGTTAGGCGCGGATAAGAAGCAGTACGGGGCCGTGCGGAGCTGTACCGAGAAACTGTGTATCGGCGACGATGTCAAGTGCTCAGGTGCACGTGGCACAAGAGAATATAATGCTAAGAAGAAATTATACATCAGGCAACGGAGACGAGGTAAAACCGCAGGACGAGAGACCAGAGAAATCGATAGCAAAATGAACTAGCGATCGAATGACAGGTTTAAAGGGCATCTCCGAGCAGCTCACTTAACACAGTGGGGTCAAAAATATTCCTCTAGACACAGATTGCAGTAGAATGTTAACGGACTTTATAAACCAGATCCTCAACTTTGCGCGTATTCATGAGGGCTATGCATGCGGTACGCGTCAGATTTGAGCGGCCGATCTCAGCTGTTGTGTAAAGCCCCGCCGCGGTGGTCTAGCGGCTAAAACACTCGGCTGCCGACCGAAGGGTCGCGGGATCGAATCCCGCCTTCGGCGGCTGCAGTGTCGATGGCGGAGAAAATGCTGTAAGGCCCGTGTGCTCATGATTTGGGTGCACGTTAAAGAACCGCAGGTGGACGAAATTTCCGGAGCCCTCCACTAAGGTGTCTCTCAAAACCATATGGTGGTTTTGGGACGTTAAAGCCCACATGTCAATTATCAGCTGCAGTGTAAAGCACATGACGACAATCGCCGATCGCCGTATTTTGCACATGACGCAAAATACGCCGATCGGCACGCGGGCTCCAACCTGAATATTAAAGAATGGAGTGCGCTCACCATAGATCACATGCCATTTGCGTACGCACATCCGTCTTCATTACTTAAAATGAAATAATTGGCTGTAAAGACGTTTCATAAGCCCGGCCTAATTATCAGGTATGCCATAGAGGCTTGACTACAGATAAATTTTGGCCACCACAGGAGGTTCTTCGAGACAAACGCACGGAAATAGCGTCTACACAGGAACTTGGGCATGCCGTGGCCGAGATCGAATACATTTAGTTCAATTGCGCTGAGCTGGTGTGCTGTATGGTGGCTTCCATGATGACGGCAGTGCATTGAGAAGGTTGATGAAGGCTTTGGCATTTGCCATCTGTCCCTTACCTTTCCCCTTCTTGCGGGAGCCTACCAGTGATGAGGACTCTGAAGGTGCAGGTCTGTTCCATGACGGACAGCAGGTTATGACAAGCAGGTGATCCGGTGCGGAAGGTACAAGTACGCGAGCCGTACTCGAGTAGAGCGTGCCACCGAGGTGGCAACACGCGCTGGCGAAATTAACAGCCCACACCGAGCCACGGCCGGGCTAGACTGCACCTGCGCGAGCACACATGCAGTCTAGCCCGGCCGTGACCGAACACGCAGAGAGACCTCCGCTCTGTTCGGTAGCTCGAACAAGAGTGACGCTGTCTCACGGAAACATGGAATGCCTTTCTGCGGGGAGCGTAGGAGGTAAGAGCATGGGAGAGGAGAGACAGGCAGGGGATGCACATGCGCAGTGGAGGTGAGGACGCGGCACTAGCGAGGAGGAGTTTCGTTGCTTTTGCCGGCGACTCGGAAGAGAGAGGGGGGGGGGAGGGCGTAGCTTAGCGAGAGTGGGAGAGGCGCGCACACGCTGTAAGTGTAGTCACACCTCACACCGAATTGAGCTCGACCCTCACCCCCGTATTCTAGAACTTCCCTTCACTCAACGCTTCGCCTTCACTTGATGGATGGATGGATGGATGCTATGAGCGTCCCCTTTATAACGGGGTGGTGACAAGTATGCCACCAGGCTCGACAAAAAGAAAAAAAAAACTAAAAAAAATAAAAAAAACTTTTTTCCTTTTTTTTATGTTGGCCTAATACCTCTACTTCGATAAATTCTATCTTAATGGAAAAAAGGTAAATTTTCAGCTTAAGTTCTCTGCCATTTACGGCACACTGTCCATATTTTATTTTTCCAATATTTATTTTTGTCCTTTCTCTCTAATTTTCTGCCACCAATACTCTAACCGTCTCTTACTTATTTCAATCGCGGGTGTGTTCAGCTTTCCATTGTTGTCCCTAAAACCCAAGGCTTCCTGTAGGTTCGTGCCCAAACGTACACCTGGGTGGATATCTCCACATTCAATCAGAACATGTTCCGCCGTTTCCTTATCTTTCCCGCAGCATGTGCATTGTTCTTCTTCTTTACTGAATCTTGCTTTATAACTACGCGTTCTAAGGCAACCCGATCTCGCTTCAAACAGTAAAGCGCTTCCCCTTGAATTATCGTAAAATGCCTCCCTCCTTATTTCATTTTTGCCCTTTCGGTAGTTACTCAAAGCCGGTTTTTTCTCCATAGCTGCCATCCAGTAAATCCTCTCCGCCTCCCTGACTTTTCCCTTAACGCTCTTTGCTGACATATGGCTCACAATACCAGCCGTATATTTACTAGTGAGTCTTCTAGTTCTTTTTCTCCACTGTGTGTCCACGCTCTGCAAGCCGATGGGAGCGCCATCTCTAGGCACGGAAAGTCACTGCATAGCGATAGTCTGCTGCGATTCTTGAGTTGCGCAGCGTCATTTTCAGCCGAGTGGTGGCGCAGTGCTCAACTCTGTCAAGTGGAGGAGCGTTTGTGAATACTGGGGTAAGACGCTTCACATCTAAAATGAAATCGATATGTGCTGCGCATTTGGAAGCACGCCATTCAGATGACGAACCACATTGCGCACGACTGGCTGTCATGCGCGATGTGGTTTTGTATCTAGGCATACAAGTTAACGCGTTCTGTACATAGTGCGCACTCCGTGTGCGTCACTCTGTTCTTGTCAACGTCTTGTACGCG
Source organism: Rhipicephalus annulatus (assembly GCA_013436015.1). NCBI lineage: Eukaryota > Metazoa > Arthropoda > Arachnida > Ixodida > Ixodidae > Rhipicephalus > Rhipicephalus annulatus. Next base: position 573,117 of record WOVY01014823.1, read on the forward strand.
CAACATTTAACGAGTATTGGCAAACCAACAAGCCGAATTGTTCATCGCCTTCTAAACGATCAGATATGTAACGCCGAATTCGTATACACTTACACATAAATTCGCTTTCCCGCCGGGGCCGATGTACTGCATCGAATGGATTCGCTTCATTTATTTTAACAGCGGAGCTGTTTTAGCTCGAGATCCGATACGATATCTAAACAAATGGAATCATCGTCATTAATTACTTCTAGCTTATATGGCATCTCGCGTCGCTCAAACAGGCGGACCCGGAGGAGCCCGCACTGCAGCCGCCTTGCGAGCCCTCCGCTCCACCACCTTACTTCTTCGACGTTCACGGTTGGTATCAGTATCGAAGCGCACGGAGTGATGTACGGCGAAAGAGAGGAAGCGCACGAGCGAGCTTTATATATAGGCGTGGTCCCATGAAATTAGAGCACGCGCGGAGCGCCATCTATTGATCGCTCTAGAAACGAAGAGCACAGCTGCGCCTCTAGAGGAAGCACTGAGCACTAGCCACCGGCGACGACGAGAGACAACACCCCCCCCCCCCCCCCCAAACGGAGCAAGCTCCTTTAAAACATAGTTGTTCATTTCTCTCTCTATCTCCTGTCGCAGGAATCCGAACAATACGAAAGTAAAACGTGTCCTTACACAAGAAATTGAATTTTAAATGTACATTTCATAATATAAGGGAGCTTGCATAACGTGTGTTGGTGTTTGGTAGCACCGTTTAATGTGGACGCACTCACGTTGACGCTCGGTGGTACATCTCCACCCCGGCGACTAACGTCCATGACCATTGATTAGACAAACCCTCGAGGTAGATGTAGTAGTCAATGGTGAGAGCGCAATCAGAGAAAGCGGTGTGACAGCCAGAAGAGCATCGCTGACCAGACTCAGAACTTGGGCCAAAGTCACCATCCAACGGCATGTGGTGGGAGTTATTCAACACTACGGTCGAGGGAAACGCACCGCGCGTCATGCCTTCCATGTACACCAGCCGCGATTTTTCTAGGGGGAGAACAACGTAAGCGAGGAACACGATGTTACAGCAAAACGAGGCAGGTGCGCGTCGCTAGAGATATTTTTTGTATGGACGGATGCTATAAGCCAGACCGACGCTTGGGCTAAGGTTAGCATTTTGCGGTGTGTTAAGGCGTTAATTGTCCAAATTGCACTTTTATAGGAAACGCGTCGAATGGGACGTGCGCGTATAATATAGACTCGCTGCACAAGCTGATCGCGGAGGTCACGGTCATGATGATTGATTGATTGATTGATTGATTGATTGATTGATTGATTGATTGATTGATTGATATGTGTAATTTAACGTCCCAAAACCATCATATGATTATGAGAGACGCCGCAGTGGAGGGCTCCTGAAATTTCAACCACCAGGGGTTCTTTGACGTGCACCCAAATCTGAGCAAACGGGCCTCAGGATTTTCGCATGATGCAATACTTTACCACTCACAGTGGTAGACACTACCGCACCGTACGAGAACAATGCGAAATGAAATTGTTATATCTAAAATGCGCGTTTGTAGCGCCTACAATGAATAACCGTGGCGCAGGGGATAGCGCCCCGGTTATCCAATGGATGTCAAGTTCAAAATGCTCTTGGCATCCTCCCAAACATGAGGAATATCAAATGGTGTGTGAATGCAGCGTGTTATAGCGACTCGGTTGTAAAAAAAAAAAGGGGGGGGGGGGGGGGGCTCTAGGCCATGCACTTGCACGCCGTTGGTAGGTGTACAACTAACATCACTGTAGTTTATCGATGATGCGAGGGGCCTTAGTTGTGTTCATTTGGCCGTGGTACCACTACATAGAAATATTAGTATCACAATCTGTGAGACCTCGGTACTTACACTGTACTTAAAACTGAGTTACCGTGTGCTTAGGTTTTAGAACGCTTTAAAGAGCCCAGACGTTGAAAATTAATTCAGACGGTATGCCTCTTACACAATGTCGTATAATTTCGCTGGAAATTTCATCTTTTTTAACACTGTCTTCAGCGTTTGTATGGCATTGTTAGTGACCGACGGAAAGCAGTGGTCATCTTCCTTTGTCGGAAAAAAACGTGTTTGTCCAGATAACCGGGCCTTTGTTGTAGCACTATCATGCACGTAATGCAGCGATAAAAGCTTTCTGCTGAACTCTTATATAAGATTTTTATATTTTTACTGGCGCAAGAACATGCGCTAACACGTGCTAAACGCAATTTAGCGCAAAGCGCCGCCAGCCACCAAGCTTTTCCTGACTAGACTTATCAACTGTCCCACATTTCATGGTTAACAGAATGAGAGAGAAAAGTGATTGATTGATATGTGGGGTTTAACGTCCCAAAACCACCATATGATTATGAGAGACGCCGTAGTGGAGGGTTCCGAAAATTTTGACCACCTGGGGTTCTTTAACGTGCACCCAAATCTGAGCACACAGGCCTACAACATTTCCGCCTCCATCGGAAATGCAGCCGCCGCAGCCGGGATTCGAACCCGCGTCCTGCGGGTCAGCAGCCGAGTACCTAAAAAAAATCATATGCGTATAAGGTGCGAACGGTAGTACTGAACTAATTGCACAGATACGGGGTCTTGCTACGATCTTTCTCCCTTTTTTGTAATATGCAGATGAAAAAGATGTAAATAAGTAGTTCAGTAATGCTACACCAGTGCGCAGCAGGCGGAACACACGCTAACCACGCGAAAACAACACAGCAGAGGCGTGATTCAGTGCGAAAGCGTGAAAATCACCCAGCGGGAGCATGCCTATGAAAGGCAGAATGCGCTTTACTCGCGGGTAATGCTAACGTCGCATAGGCGTCGTGCATCGATTCAGTAGAGAAGAGCATAAATAGATATTAACAGTAAACTGTAGTCAACGCGTTTTATTCGCCGACAATCTGCTCAGACCGCACTCAACGAAGCACCGCTGCGTGTATTTGTATACTCGCCGCCGACTGCCTATCCACACTTGGGCGGGGACGGTGCTGCCACCTATAGCCCCATCTCACCGCGAATAAGGAGCTTCGCTCGTCTCTAGTATTTGCATACGAAACAACTGCTGGTTTTGAACGGATCTGTTCTCAGTGATAACATTGAAAGGAATATAGTTGACAGAGGTGTGTCCTGAAATTTATTGGGAGTACCCCCTCCCCCCCCCTCAACTATCACTGTCGAGCGATTGTTTGTACACTAGCGTGTTACGCACATGCGAAGTGTAAAAATTTCGGAGGGGAGATGAAGCCCTTCCTCGAAATGCCAAACCACCACCGGCTGCACCGATGCATGTTTGACATATAGAGTCATTCTAGTCACTAAATATAGGCGCGGACACTCGTTGGGGTAGATATAGGAACATCGTATAGTCAGGAGCAAAAATAAAATCTGGCGAGAATTCCTGCGGCAGCGGAGTAGCTCGATATGGTCATCTTTCATTAGCTCTGAGTAGGACGCATACCGTGAATACTTCCGAGATACGTTCAGTCTTAAAGCTGTCGTCACTACACAACTTCCCAAATACACTTCCACAATGAAATGCTGATGTGATTGCAGTATTTTAACTGATTAGTTTCGTGGAGGTAGGCGCTTCACGCAGTTTGTCTTGGTTCACAACCAGGCATAGCTTCTGAAAGGCCGATCGGTAGGCGACGAGATTGACGGCTACTGCAATGCGAGATAACCACAAGATTATCAGCATTAGCCTTGGATTAAATGCGGCGGCTTTCCACCTTGAATATTTGGGCCAAAGCGCGCTGTAGCCACGACTGCAGCGACGCTCCAGGATAAGCACACCGAGAGCAGGACGCAAGCTTTCACCTTCTTGACGTCCCTTTATGCGCATTTGATCCCCACGTGCTCCGAGAAGAAGGAAAGCAAAAGCGCACTGTAATACACTTACGCCCCATGCCCAGGATGCCGGTAGTGGCATGCATGTACACTACAGTTCAAGAGCCGCAGTCCCGAGGAATATTTACCACACGCCGCACATGATAGTCTGCGCGGGCTACGGCGCCTTTATCGGAGGTGAAAGAGAGGGAGCGACGTTCTCGTGCGGCACAGACGCCTCGTTCCCACCGCCACGTGAGATTCCACTGGCTGCTCCCAACGGCCGAGAAAGCGACACCACTGCAGATAAGGAGGAGCACGGCAAAGAAAAAACATAAGAAGAAGCATGCACGGCACAACAGGTGCCCGTTCGCATTTACGACGTGCGGCGCCGCGCAAGGCGGGTGTCAGGTCGCCGCCGTGTTCGCTGGCGAAACGCCGCCCGCCAGGCCGCGCAGCGCACCGCGCAAAGGATGTGCGCCCTCCGATTCCCACAGTTGCATCCATATAGACGAGGCGCCAGGGGGCCTGGTAAAGGCCATCGGCTCGCTTATTATAGAACGCGTCGTATTCTAGACGACGGAAATGCACTGTCGTTTCTTTTATTTCGTAGAAAGGCACGGCAGTCGACAATCTAAAAAAAAAGGAAAGACGTGAAAGGCGTAACACAATGGCGAATTTGCCATTATGTGGTTAAAGAAAACGCACCACTCAACTAAAGGAGACCCAAGAAATCGCGAGATAAATTCGGCCTTAGCTCGGACGTCTGTAAGAGCAAGTCGAGCAGGCGCGTTTGTATGGTATAAGATCTCCAAAGGTTCCTCGGAAAAACAGGCATCACCATGACCCTTTCAACACATCATCATCATCATCATCATCATCATCAGCCTGACTACGTCCACTGCAGGACAAAGGCCTCGCCCATGTTCCGCCAGTTAACCCGGTCCTGTGCTTGCATCGTACACACATCACATCATATAGTGCACGTAATAGCGTAACAAGGACGGATATATCAAAATTATTAGCAGCATTTTCTGCAAATCTGATGCATGATCCTTAAAACATGCACCCGCCTGCCGCAAACTTTCTCTTTAAGAATGTTCGCGGATCTTAATTTTAAGGCATAACAAGTAGTGCGGTGCGCTTGCACTTTCCAGGTCTCGTGCAATCTTGTTTGGGGTCATTCCAAGCCAAGCGTCCCAGCCATTTTGGCGACCATCTCAAATGTACTTGCAAAAAATCGTGCTGACTTATTCCATTGAAAGCAGTGAACTACTAAAATATTCCGGCGAGAAAAAAACGTTGGTCACGCGGTTGCCTTCTGAACATCCCGGAATGTCATCTGGTTGTTTGTGGAAATTTTATTTTAAAAGTACCACTCCTTCTTTTTATACCAAATTTGGCCTACATGTTAAGTAAATGCGCCTGTGTAAAGGTATTTGAAGCTCAGTAATATTAGTGCAGTTTTTCTGCCACATACGCCCCCAAGAATTTACCCAAAATGCTTGCATTTTTTCTCTTGCAATACTGCACTGTGTATGAATATCTGAACAGCGAATACTTATTTCATAAAATATATAATGCGAGAAAAAATATTTTCAGACCTCTCAAGCCGCTACAACTTACGAGAAAAAAATCTCAAATTTCACAAAATCGCCATTTTTCTCTGTAGCTCACTGAGACGCAATTTGCACCATGTGGTGATCCGATTGCCGAGTGCAGAGTGCGCGTTTCGTATAGCGGAAGCACGCAAAAAAAGAAAAAAAATCACCAGATCCCACGTACCTGGGAGTCGACGTTATGCGAAGCATGCGGAAGAAAGATGACCATGTTGCAGTTTCATGATTGAGTGACATGTAATGGAATGACGCTAAATATGCGTACAAATGTTGCACGCACATGTTGAAGAGTCGCAGATGTTTATATAACCACTTGTTCGCACTTGCACAACGATGCCGAATGGAACATGCGTATTAGCAACACCAGAAGCTGATATGAAGCGCTGATGCTCGCGAGGATGCTGGCCCTGGACACTGCTACCTAAATCAACTTCAGCGCATGGCAACTAACCACAAATGACGTTAACCCGACGTGACGGCTGTATCAAAGGAGCACGTATGTAATATTTATACAATCGGGTAGGCAGCACTGCAACCATTATTCACGTTTCACGAAGATTAGCGTCTATTTGAAAAGTTATTCCGAGACCTGGCATAGCTCTGTGGTAAAATGATTTATTGCCACGCAGAATGCTTGGGTTCGATTACAACTGGGCCCTGACAATTATTCTTTCTATTCGTCGGGTCAACGCTACCGATGTCGGGTATTTCTTCACTCGCACGTTAAAATTGTCCATGTGTGTTCTCATCGTTCCTGCAGGGCCAGATACTAAGTGCGAATCACCTGTGGCATATACCCGCATATTAGCGGGACGTCACCGCCTGTGGGTATGTGCCATTGTTTGGCGGGAAGTGTTTGGCGATGCACGCGACGGGATTGTCACGTTATTCATGTCTTCACCAGCGTGTCAAATTCGTCAAACCATCTTACCCTTCGATGCTAGTTTTAAATCACGCCCTGTTAAGGAGATGACCAAGACGGCACCCAAACGTAAGCAGATAGATAGATAGATAGATAAGATAGATAGATAGATAGATAGATAGATAGATAGATAGATAGATAGATAGATAGATAGATAAGATAGATAGATAGATAGATAGATAGATAGATAGATAAGATAGATAGATAGATAGATAGATAGTAGCTAGATAGATAAGATAGATAGATAGATAGCTAGATAGATAGATAGATAGATAGATAGATAGATAGATAGATAGATAGATAGATAGAGATAGATAGATAGATAGATAGATAGATAGATAGATAGATAGATAGCTAGATAGATAGATAAGATAGATAGATAGATAGATAGATAGATAGATAGATAGATAGAAGATAGATAGATAAGATAGATAGATAGATAGGATAGATAGATAGATAGATAGAAGCTAGATAGATAGATAGATAGATAGATAGACTAGATAGATAGATAGATAGATAGATAGATAGAAGATAGATAGATAGATTAGATAGATAGATAGATAGATAGATAGATAGATAGATAGATGATAGATAGATGAAGATAGGATAGATAGATAGATAGATAGATGCGCTTAAAGTCGCCGAACTTCGCCAAGAGATGCTTCGCATTTAAAGCGAAAGAAGAGTTAGGTTTCTCCACAAGTCATTACCCTGTTCTTGCCCATAGTGGACGTGCGGGCGCTAACAATGAGTTCACCATCATTGTAACCGTGTGAAATAATCTAATTTCATTTTTAAACTCTTTATTGTATTATTCTATCATGTTTGTTTGAAACAATTAGCACACATGGGTAATAATAATATGTGGGGTTTAACGTCCCAAAGCCATGAGAGACTCCGTAGTGGAGAGCTCCAGAAATTTATACCACTTGGGATTCTTTAACGTGCACCCAAATCTGAGCCCACGGGCTTACAGCATTTTCGCCTCCACAGAAAGTGCAGCCGCCGCAGCCAGGATGCGATCCCGTGACCTACGGGTTAGCAGCCGAGTGCCTTAGCCACTAGACCACCGCGGCGGGGAGAGCACACATGTGTGCTGTATTGTACGTTGTATACCACGCTATTTTTCGTTAGTTTTGTATCTTTTCGTGTAGATGAGTCTGCCACACTTCTGTAATGCGCATGTTGGACAGGCATGCGGAACCACTAGTGTCTTCGCGATGCCACTTTGTGCAAATGACTGTGCAGCTAAAATGCTTTTATGACCAACTGCGATTTCCGCCGTACTGGTATACTGAGTTCATGAAGTGTGCTGCTCAAATACCTCTTTATACATGGTGTTGTATGGTATTTGCTTTGTAACGTCCATTGTACATTTCTCAAATCGACCTTATGTATTTTGTACGTCATGTAAGCCGCATTTGTATTAAATACCATGTAAGGAAGAAAAAAAGACAATTGGCGTGGCTCAGTGGTACACTCCTGGGCTGGCACGGAGCGGACCCGGATTCGAATTTCATTGTGTCATTAATGTTTTACCAAGTTTTTTTTTCGTTCAATACTGGTTACGGACACCGGCGGCGGCAGCGGCCGTCAACTGCGGCGCCACGCGTGATCCGTGTTCCCATCTCATAACAGCTTTCCCCAGGGAAGTAAAATGCGCCGCCGAGAAATCGCATACGCCTCGAACAACCAAGGTACGAGCACGAGTGTACAATAACAAACAAAAGGCCCTGCAAAAGCACGCCTACGTCCCATAACGCTGGGGCTCATTTCGCCACCGCGAGCGTCGAGTCGCACCTTTGAAAGAACACACTCGCCGCCGCAGCCCGCAGAAAAAAAAAAACAAAAAAACAAGCACGCAATTCCCACGGGCGCGCTGCCGGCGCCGCCGACAGGAGCGCGCACATGTATGCACTCCCTGGGGCCACAGCGCAACGACGCAAGCACTGAAGACTTGATGGATTGACTGATGCGCGTTACTTTGACAGACGAACTCCACGTCATCCATCTGCGTACAGTGTTTTCCGACAAAGCCTGCAGCAAAATGCTTTCAATTACCGTGCGACGGCATTCTAAATTTGCGACACGACATCGAGAATCCAATTAAGAAAAAAATTACATAGGAAAAGGTTACTGCATGAAGCCGCACCAAGCAAGTTGCGCATGTGAGAGCTGACTGCATGTTGCGGTGACTGTGCGCGCGTCACTACACCAACAGCCAGATGCTCAGCAACATCATAAACCCACGAGTACGAGACCTCCACTGGAGTAACTCGGTGTAGCTAGGGTCGCCAGGACAAGAGAACCGTCCTCTCTCTCCTTCTCTCTCTCTCTCTCTCTCTCTGTGTGTGTGTGTGTGTGTGTGTGTGTGTGTGTGTGTGAGTGTGTGAGTGTGAGTGTGTGTGTGTGTGTGTGTGTGTTTAAACATTGCCTGTGACAGCAGTCAGCGTCAATCTCAATCCAAGCGACAGATATTCAGATATTACATTCGCGAGAGATCCAAATGCATATTTGAAACCAGATGTCCCTCACTGTGCATCAAATACAGTGAAACCTCGTTAAACCGTACCCGCGTAAACAGTAGTTTTGTTTTAAAAATAGTGAAGTCAAATCCCCGACTCGGCGGCCATTGAACATAATGCATTTTATATCCGCATAAGCCGTACCAGCTTATCGCGTATGTATCGGTTAATAAGTAATTTTTCAAATTTTCGTTCCAATTTTGCATCCCGACAGAAAGCAAGCCCCAGAGATCAAAACACGCCTCGCTTGTTTGTGTTGATGATGATGATGGCGGCTGTGTTGGTGAGCGCCATCTGTAGGATTTTTCTGCAACAAGAAGCCCTCGGCCGGCTAGGCTGGTGTTGTCCACGCGATGGCGCTTTGCACAAACACGAAAACACGGTGCGCGCTTGCTTTGCTTTCCTTTGGCGCCGGGCATAGGTGTTCTCTGGTCGATCCGTGCCGTACAGCTCTCGCGTCGTTTTTCACGTGTTGTGTATGTGTGCTTGTGCTGCTTCGTACTTGCGTCTTGCCGAAGCTGGGACAATAGCACCGAGTGCTGAAAAAAGAGGAGAAATTAGACATAATTCGTGCTATTGAAAGTGGCCCGAAAAAATCGGCGCTGGCACGTGAAAAGGATCTGCCGTTAACCACGGTGTGTGGAATTTGGAATTCCAGAGAGAAGTTGCTCGGCAGTGCTGCTGCAACTGCGAAAACGTGCCGGCTACGCGGTTCGGCATTTTCGGATGTAGAAGAGGCGCTGGTGAAGTGGCTAAAAGCTGCACAGTCAAAAAATCTGCCTATCAGCGGACGCCTGCTCGTGGAGAAGGCCCTGGTTTTTGCCTCGCAGCTCAACCATGAAAACTTCGTGTGCAGCAATGGCTGGCTGGCCAGATTTAAGGCGAGGCACGGCATTACCACGAGGACTATTTCGGGAGAAGGTGCTGCTGCTGACATGGATGGCGCGGAGCAGTGGCAAAATGGTCAGCTGAAGAACATCTTGGGAGACTACGCACCTGATGACATCTTTAATATGTATGAATCGGCGTTATTCCTCAAGCTGCTACCAGACAAAACGCTCGCGTTCAAAGGCGAGACGTGCACCGGCGGCCAGCATGCAAAAGACCGAATATCAGTGGCATTTTGCGTAAACATGACTGGAACCGACAAAACTCGGCTCCTCGTGATTGGAAAGTCGGCGAAGCCTATAGATGTTTCAAAGGCGCCCGGTTGCCATCAGGGGTCATCTATCGCAGCAACACCAAAGCATGGATGACGGCAAAACTCTTTGAGGAGTACGTGCGCCTCATCGATCGTCGTTTTGCGGCTAAGAACAGTAGAGTTATTATTTTAGACAACGCTTCGGCGCACGTCACCCTGGACAACCTGACGGCTGTGAAGTTGGCGTTTCTGCCACCAAACACAACAGCGATTGCCCAGCCCTTGAACCAAGGCATCATTCGAGCTGTAAAACAGCTCTACAAGAAGAATCTGCTGCGCAGATTTTTTCTCGCCATTGAATGTGGCAAATTATTCTCCATCGACCTGATTGGCGCGATTCACCTGCTCGAATACTCGTGGCGGCAGGTTGAAGCAACGACAGTTCAAAATTGCTTCAAGCGTGCAGGCTTCAGTGTGTGTGCGGGCGGCGCAGATAAAGCCAGTGACTCCATCGACCAGACTTCGGACATCGTAGACGAAGCTTGCAAAACTCTGCTAGCTGAAGTGCTGAAGCGGCAGGGCGTTACGGAAGGCATTTCCTTCCCCGACTTCAGAGACGCAGACAGCGATGTGCAGACATCTCCGGACATGTCCGACGAAGCCATTGTTGCCTCGGTTGTCGAAGTGTCGTCAAATGATAGTGATGAGGACGACATGGAAAGCGACAACAAGGGTAATCCAGGTCTGACAGTGGCCGAAGCTGCGCATGGCGTCAGCATCATGCGGGTATTTGCCGAGAAGAGGGGGCTGGCGGAAAAGCTGGCTCACAGCATAAGTGAGTTTGAGGCCGCTGTCGTTGCTGCTAGGCCGCAGCGTCGTCAAATGAAGATTACAGACTTTGTCACACGAATTTAATAAATTACAGCACGTTTTTGTTCTTTCATCGCACTTCCTGAAGGTTTCTTTTTTTGACAGGTAAGCGAGCGACCTGACGCTAATTCGGTTAAGCAGTACTACCGTTTAGTACGTACATTTTCCGAGCTCCAGCCAACTACGGTTTAACGAGGTTTTACTGTAGTCACTGTACGTCACATATTGCAATGAACGAATTGTAGCTTCTGAATTCGCAAGCCGTATCCACTTTCAATCAGTTTTCAGGATGTCACAAGTTTCGACATATTCACTGCCAAAGTGTGCGACGAAATTTGCGAGTGCGTTCCAGTTGATTTTGCACTTCAATGCACAAAAGGCAGTTTGTTAAAGGCCTTAACTGGAAGAACAGCGAATTTTTACCGCTAGTTTGAAGCTGCACAGGAGCCCCACACACTGTTGATGCACTCCCATGAAAACTGTTGATGATCATGGCGGCTGTGTTGGTGAGCGCCATCTCTTGGGTTTTTCTGCAACAAGAAGCACTCGGCCGGCTAGGCTTCTGGTGTTGCCCACGCGATGGCGCTTTGCACAAACACGCAATACAAGGCCATACAAGGCCAAGAAATACCGAGGGTAAGTGAATACAAGTACCTTGGAGTATGGGTAAATGAGAGTGATAGATACATGGAGGTACAGGAAAAAGCCTCGGCAGCAAAAGGAAAGAGGAATGCGGCAATAATGAAGCACAGAGCGTTGTGGGGATACAATAGGTATGAGGTGCTTCGAGGTCTGTGGAAGGGTGTAATGGTTCCAGGGCTTACTTTTGGGAACTCAGTGGTGTGCATGAGGGCAGAGGTGCAATCGGGAATGGATGTAAATCAAAGGACTGTGGGACGCCTCGCGTTGGGTGCTCACGGGAAGACGACAAACGAGGCTGTAAAGGGCGATATGGGGTGGGCAGGTTTTGAGGCGAGGGAAGCGCAGAGCAAAATAAGGTTCGAAGAAAGGCTAAGAAATATGAAGGAGAGTAGATGGGCAGAGAAGGTGTTCCGTTATTTGTATAGGAAGAGCGTGGACACACAGTGGAGAAAAAGAACTAGAAGACTCACTAGTAAATATACGGCTGGTATTGTGAGCCATATGTCAACAAAGAGCGTTAAGGGAAAAGTCAGGGAGGCGGAGAGGATTTACTGGATGGCAGCTATGGAGAAAAAACCGGCTTTGAGTAACTACCGAAAGGGCAAAAATGAAATAAGGAGGGAGGCATTTTACGATAATTCAAGGGGAAGCGCTTTACTGTTTGAAGCGAGATCGGGTTGCCTTAGAACGCGTAGTTATAAAGCAAGATTCAGTAAAGAAGAAGAACAATGCACATGCTGCGGGAAAGATAAGGAAACGGCGGAACATGTTCTGATTGAATGTGGAGATATCCACCCAGGTGTACGTTTGGGCACGAACCTACAGGAAGCCTTGGGTTTTAGGGACAACAATGGAAAGCTGAACACACCCGCGATTGAAATAAGTAAGAGACGGTTAGAGTATTGGTGGCAGAAAATTAGAGAGAAAGGACAAAAATAAATATTGGAAAAATAAAATATGGACAGTGTGCCGTAAATGGCAGAGAACTTAAGCTGAAAATTTACCTTTTTTCCATTAAGATAGAATTTATCGAAGTAGAGGCATTAGGCCAACATAAAAAAAAAGAAAAAAAAATTTTTTTTTTTTGTCGAGCCTGGTGGCATACTTGTCACCACCCCGTTATAAAGGGGACGCTCATAGCATCCATCCATCCATCCAATGGCGCTTTGCACAAACACGCAATATGGGGTGGGCAGGTTTTGAGGCGAGGGAAGCGCAGAGCAAAATAAGGTTCGAAGAAAGGCTAAGAAATATGAAGGAGAGTAGATGGGCAGAGAAGGTGTTCCGTTATTTGTATAGGAAGAGCGTGGACACACAGTGGAGAAAAAGAACTAGAAGACTCACTAGTAAATATACGGCTGGTATTGTAAGCCATATGTCAACAAAGAGCGTTAAGGGAAAAGTCAGGGAGGCGGAGAGGATTTACTGGATGGCAGCTATGGAGAAAAAAAACCGGCTTTGAGTAACTACCGAAAGGGCAAAAATGAATAAGGAGGGAGGCATTTTACGATAATTCAAGGGGAAGCGCTTTACTGTTTGAAGCGAGATCGGGTTGCCTTAGAACGCGTAGTTATAAAGCAAGATTCAGTAAAGAAGAAGAACAATGCACATGCTGCGGGAAAGATAAGGAAACGGCGGAGCATGTTCTGATTGAATGTGGAGATATCCACCCAGGTGTACGTTGGGCACGAGCCTACAGGAAGCCTTGGGTTTTAGGGACAACAAAGGAAAGCTGAACACACCCGCGATTGAAATAAGTAAGAGACGGTTAGAGTATTGGTGCAGAAAATTAGAGAGAAAGGACAAAAATAAATATTGGAAAAATAAAATATGGACAGTGTGCCGTAAATGGCAGAGAACTTAAGCTGAAAATTTACCTTTTTTTCCATTAAAATAGAATTTATCGAAGTAGAGGCATTAGGCCAACATCAAAAAAGAAAAAAGGTTTTTTTTTGTTTTTTTTATTTTTTTTCCGAGCCTGGTGGCATACTTGTCACCACCCCGTTATAAAGGGGACGCTCATAGCATCCATCCATCCATCCAAACACGGTGTGCGCTTGCTTTGCTTTCTTTGTACCTTAAGCGCCGTGCATAGGTGTTCTCTGGTTGATCCGCGCCGTACAGCTCTCGCGTCGTTTTTCACGTGTTGTGTATGTGTGCTTGTGCTGCTTCGTACTTGCGTCATGCCGAAACTGGGACGTCTCTTTCTCTTCTCTTTCCTCTCTCTCTCATCTTTATGCCCCCTTCCCATTCCCCTAGCGTAGGGTAGCAAACCGGGCATGTGCCTGGTTAACCTCCCTGCTTTTCCTCTTGTTGTTTATTTCCCCCTCCCCCATGAAGACAAGGCGGTACAAGAATTCCCGTCTGTCATGCTTATGGTGATTCATGCCTTCCCCTCTTCTTTGAGTTCGCCTTTCAAGCCAATCTAGTTTAAAGAGAAGACGATACGTCCCACTTCTTTCTTCTTTTTTTATTTGAGGAAAAGAAATTGTTTAGCGAAAATATTGTAAGGCAACTCTCGGCGCTTGAGTAGTTCGAAAGAGAATGTATAAATGAACATCCGTTCTGCATCGGAGCCACCATCGACGATATGTATAACTACTTGCGTTCTGGTACTGAGCACAAGGCTCTGCGTTCCAATTCCCTCCGCGTTACTGCGAATGCGAAAAAACTCGTTCACCTTTGTACTCTGCCACTTTTCACATGTCGCGGCCATGCACAATTGGCAGCGTGCCGAGCGTGACAAGATCAACGTCTTGCTCAGAAAGATTACCAAGCGGGCCCTCGGTATCTCGATCAGGACGCGCACCGAGCGCCTGCTCCAGCTCGGAGTACACAATACGTTGTAGGAGATTGCCGAAGCGCAGGAGCGGGCCCAGCTCGCGCGCCTTTCGAGCTCCCAGACAGGCAGACATATACTCCGAGAGCTCGGTCACTCTCCGGCTGAAGTGGACGAGAAGATGAGACAGGTGCCCTGTGAGATTCGTGACCTCATCACCGTGGCACCGATACCGAGGAATGTCCATCCCGAGCACAATCGTAGTAGGCGACGGGCTAGAGCTGCCACTCTTCTCAAGCAGATTCACAGTGAGGAGCACGGCGTGAGCTTTGTCGACGCGGCAGCGTACCGTGGGAGCCGCGCCTTCTCCGCAGTCGTCGTCGACTCCAAACAACAAATCACCAACTGCGCATCGGTTCACACTGACGATCCGACGATTGCCGAGCAAGTGGCCATCGCCCTGGCCATCCTGGAAGGTGAAAGGGAGGTCATCTATAGTGACTCAAGGTCAGCTATTCGCGCTTTTGAGCGCGGTTGTAATCTCCAAGAAAGCCCTGCGCGTGCTCCAAAGTGGTGGCCGCGACGGCATCAAGCACCACGTACTGATTTGGTTTCCTGCACATGTTGGACAGGTCCAAGGCGCTCCTCCCAACCTCAACGAGTCTGCCCACGAGACCGCGCGTGCGCTAACCGACACGCCGGTTCCTGGCAACGATTCGGTGCCGACGGAGTGTGCGGAAAACAGGGATGCACCTGCCACGTACAACGAAATAACAAAACATTTTTACCTCGCGCAAAGACTATATCCACTCCCTCATCCAAAACTTAATAGGCCACAGGCCCTTACGCTCAGACTACTGCACACCGACACGTACCATAACCTGAGATCCCTTCGCGCTATTTATCCTAACGTGTTCCCCGATGACGCTCGCCCCGCATGTGGGGATATGTCCACACTGGCGCACATGCTCTGGGAGTGCAAGGAAATGTACACTAACCCCGACACTACTTCGGTCCCGTGGGAAGCGGCCCTACGCAGCTCCCTCCTGGCTATTAGGAATTCGCTGTGTCGCGATGGTAGCGGTAGCGAAGAGCGGCGAGCCGTCGAGCGGAGTTCGCTGAAGCCTTTGCCCGAAGGCGAAGCAGGGAGGCAATCCGTTTTGAAAACAGCAACAAGAAGGAGCGTTTACTGTAGCAGGTTGTCGTTTGTACAGAGCCGGCCAGCACGACAACGTCGGCTGGGGCAAAATCCTCTAAACATGGGGCCGGTATGGCCTTAAATAACGTTTTGGTCATTTCTGCGAGACCAGTTCCCTGGAACGGCACAGTGGCTCGGCTGAGGAGATGCAGCCATACCCGGAACTGCAAGGTGGTTTGGCGGAGGAAGCGACGTTATCCCCGGAACTGCACGGTTCTCCTGCACGGAAGGCGGCGCTGGGAGGGGGGAGACAGTTCATCGGAACAGCGCTCGATCTCGTGAGACGTGCTCCCGAACGAGGAAAATGTCTGTGGCATAACATGGCCGACCAACCTCGGGGGCCATCCAGCAAGCCCGCGGAGCGGCCGATAGGCTTGGCCTAACGGTCCCTATACGTGGGAGTCACCCTCTGCGCGCTGACGCGCGTCTTGCGGGACCACAATAAAGTTTCGCAACCAACCAACCAACCGAGCCTCCGTTCCACATTAAGAACACACCAGCTGGACGATATTGAGTAGGAGCATACCAATCACGTCCTCTTCCCCAGCCACTTGACAGCCTTGGTCGTAGCCTTGGGACGTTAAACGCAGCAGTTTAATAGGGTGTTTCATCAGTACAGTAAGTACGGAAACACTACACCGTGGGGGAGGGGCTTAGCACTTTTTTTTAATCTGCAATATCTGCCTTGGGCACTGTAATCATCTCAACACCATAGCGCAAGCATGGAGTAACTCGCGCAGTATATAGGGTTTCGGATTCTGTGAACGTTGAAACGGAACGGAAATGTCGTAGCGTATAAACATACGGTTTCACTGTTAGTGCCAAAACACGATTTTTAGAAACGTTGGAAACGACCTTGCTCGCGATGCTTACTTCCGCAAAGAAGGAGAACGATTCCCCTACTGAGGTTAGACGCCGCGATCGGCCTTCTTATGATCGGATCATGTACTCCAAATATCTCGAGTTAACGTCCCCACATACACGATGCTTGCGGAACGAATATTTCAATGCACCTATTGCAAGTCAGCTAAGCATATAAATCTAAACACTCATAACAAGTGAATTCTCAAGTTTTTTTTGTATTTCACTGCATAAAAAAACTTCGTGTACACGAAGCGTTAACAATCCGATGCGGATGAGAAAGCTCAAGCTCAATTTAGAACCCCCTGAATTCATTCTAGTGCGCCATCATTCGCTTGCATCACCACAGCCCACGACCATAGAGCACGCGCGAGAAGCTGCGCCACAACCGAGTATCGGAACTGCGATCTCAGCGACCGTGGCGGAAGGCGCGGCTCCTTTGACGTGTCGACTCAGCTGGGGTGTGAACGACCCGCGACGAGGGATCTTGCCCATTGCCAGCGAAGAAATGCGAACACAGGTGGCCAGCGCAGCCTTCAGAAATAACATTCATCCGCCACTACACCTGCGGTCGTCAGGGAAGAAACCACGCCGTTTAACGTCGAGCGAGGGGGCAGGAAGGCGACACCCACCCACTCCATGTGCCACTTAGCGTATCACCTGGCCAGCGGCGTCTTTGGTTTTAAAAGGCGGCAAGCTTCCAACAACACAGAAGCCTATCAGTGCCCATCGAGCCCGTCATAGGCACGGCAGTCGTCGAGCAGTCGCCGCGCCCACAGAAGTCAAGTGGATTGATCGACTAACACCCCCGCCAGGAACTAGCCGAGCTGTGTGCTCATCACCGAGGCCCTCGCTGTACGGTCTCATTACGAAAAAGATTTCGGCCATGCACGACTCAAGAATACGGCGGCTGACCTCTGTCAACTCTGTCATTATCCATCGCTATCGGTCGGCGGCCATTCTGCTGCTAACCAGAAAGTAGCATATTCTACGACCGACCGCGACGCGACGCGACGGTCACGCGTCCGATAACCCACGGAAAGAAAATGCGACCGTGAGCTATGCACAATTTAGGCCAGAATCAATGCACAACCCACTGTTGCATTTCTCATAGCCAAGAAGTCATTAAGGTATTGGGTAACATCGAAAACAACGGACGTATAACCTATAGACACTTTCCCACCGTCTCGTAGTCATTTGTGACAACTCCTGCAACCTCGCCGTCTATATACACCCTGTTGCGACCGGGGTTTCCAGACACCGGAGGTCCGGGATGAAGTTGTCGAGGCAGGAGGAAGAGAGACTTGAAGAGGGTTTATTTACAATATATACATTGCGAACTCCCTACACGGTGAGCCCTCAAACGTGGCAGGCCTCTACATGACTCCTAACATAGCGCTCCATGGTGCTTGGTTCTACATGGTTCTGCTCGGTTCTGCTCTGTTCTGCCTGGTTCTCTTCTCGAAAAAAAGCACACCGAATGAGCCGTGGGGGCTCATTATAAAGGGTCTGTCCTCCCCAGATCCCTAGATCGGGGACCGCGTACAGAGGGCACCGTCCAACCACGGATCACACATTACCCGCGAGGGTGACGAGCACGCACGGTCCACGTGAACGTTCAAAATTGAAGCGTGGTCACTGCACGGCCATGTGGCACGAACGTGGCTCCTCCTCGTCAAGGGGTGTCGCTGGGCGAGGGGTCTGAAGTTGATGACTGCATCCATCGAAAGGGCCGCCGTAAACAAGCTTCAAATGGTCGCCGAACGACTCGTTCAATTAGCGGGACGATTTCCGGCCGCCGCCGCCGCCGTCATCTTCCAAAGAAGAAGCTGCACTTGTGGTCTCCCGAACTGCTCACGGTGTCGTGGCGGCAAGACGCCGCACCCTCCGGCCAGGGGGGGAACAATACATGGCGGACACAGGCCGCCAACCCGTTTGGCGACTAAAAAGGAACATCAAAAGGAACGCCGATCCATTGTCAGACCTGGCGCCGGTCCTAACAGTAGGCAGCCGGTCGTTCGGTTTGGTTTGAAGATTAAAGGAGCGCCGCTCCCTCTTCAGCTCCGGCGCCGGTCACAACAGCTCGTCCGCCGGCGGGAGAAGCGACCTGAGGGTTGACCAGCTGCACAGGTTGCTCGAAGTGTCGCTGTGTAGTGCTGTCTTCCAGGCCACTGCTGATGACGCTCAGCCAAGGACTCTTTCCCTCTCGTTCCTTGTGGCTCCCCTCTGGGAAAAGCATTCATACACACCACCACAGGCACGGGAGAGCACCCTGCCCGCACTGAGACACGTCGAGTCCGACAAATTATCCAAAAGCAACCTTACTTAAGCAGTATTACCAAACACAAAGCAGCAATCGGGACGTTTCTCTGAGGTTTCACCAAAACTCCTAATCCCGATCCGATAATAATCTTCCCATCAAACTGCTTTCAAGAAAACTAATTGTCAAGTGATGCGCTCACCGTGGCATACCCGAGTGCCTGCGTGAGTAATCCGCCGTAACCCACCAGGTATCATACTCATAAAATGAAGCATTTTACTTCACGCTATCTTTTAGTTCCCGAAATTTAGTGCCGCCAAAGCCAGTCGTCAATTCCTCTTGAGAAGACGAAAGCATAACTGCCGTGCTGCACCTGCATTAGGAACCTCTTTATTATACATCCGCAAACGCACATCACAGTGCGCCTGCCTGGAGGAGATACCACCTAACCGTTCCCTTGCTGTTGCCACTTTCACAAAGCATACATATAAACTCACGAGCTAGCTTTTCTTACACACCGGACACATGCGAACAAAACATTAAATGAACAACAAAAAAAGTTTCGCATGAATCCTGAAAAATCTCGCAAGCAATAACTTTGCGTCTCTACGCTCAGTCATAATTAGTTCATAACGTTGCTCCTGCTCATTTACACGTATCTACCATGACGCAGGCTCCTATGCGTGTCGTTTATGCAATCGCACAACGCTTACCTTAGCTAAACGTACAACGCCCAAGAAATGAACAAAACCAAAAAATGTGTTACCTAAACACTATTTGGTAGACGAGATTCTTAAAAAACACATTAAAATCCAAAACAACTTAAACAGTCAAAAGCAAATTTCAAAACAAAATAAATCCACTAATGACCATCGTCAAAAGCTCACGGATGTCTACTCCTTTTTGGGACTAACGCGCGGTGTCGCGTCCTGTGGGTCTTTTTAGGCGAACGGGAAATGGAACAATGGCAAAACCCATTCGCTTCGCCTCCGACCCCCGCAAAGCTCTGCGCTGACAACCTGCGTTCTTACTCTCGCTGAGTACCTCGCACTCCCGCAGTCCATCAAACATGCCGTCGATAGAGCGACGAAAGGGTCTGCCTTTCTACCCAACGTGCTTTTTTTTTTTTTTCGTTTTGTCCGGCGGCTCGGACGCATACAAACCAACTCCGGTGCCGATGACAAACGCCTAATTCTGTACGCTCTAATGCGTGTCACTATCCTTCCAATAGATCTATACAACGCATATAGGCTACCAAAATGATAGAGCGCTAACGAAAACAAAGTACAAACGAGTTATTTACAAAATCACAAAAACAAACAAAATGTTCCTTTCAACAGTCCCGAGTCGACGTTTTCCGAGATGCTAACAGCTGTTCGCAACAACTCTGAGTCGAACTCGCGGTGGTCGCGCCCGGAACGATTTTCTCGAGAAGCGGGGTCTACAACACGCGTCAATCGCCCTGCTACCGAACCCCGCGACGTTCCTCGAAGCCGACTTGCTGTCGCTTCCTGCCCCTCGAAAACCACCGACTCTTTTGCCCCGCACCCCGTCCAATGCACCGCGAGAACAACGGAAGGGTCTCTTGACCCTCGACCACTTACGCACACAATGCGCTTCTCTTTTCTTTGTTCTCTGGCCGCTTGGACGCTTGCGATACGGCAACTTTCTTGAAATTTCGCTCCGCCATTTGAATACATTCCTCAAACGCGTCGCGATTTTTGCCTGCCTGTTTTTACGGCGCTTTCTCCGTTTTGCACGTCTCTTGGTGCCGTCTACGGAGCCTTTCGCCCATCTCTGATGCTCACCAGCACCCACATGCTCATCTGATTTTTCGCGCGGACTGTCTGGATAATTGCCTAGCAATCTATCCTTCAAACACTGCCGCGTACGATGCGCTTTTCTTTTCCGGCGGTTCGGACGCACACGATACAGACCCGTCAGAGATGACAACGGCACTTTTCTCGCGATTTTACCACGCCGTTTGAAACCCTTACTCAAACGCGTTGTGCTCATCTCGAGCTTTGCCTTTTTGTTGCCCTTCGGACGCTTTCTCCCCTGTGCACGCTTCTTTGTGCGGACCTGGGAGCCTTTCGTCCTACTCTGACGTTCTTCATCACCGATATGCTCCTCCGCCATCTCGCGCGCCCAGTCCTGATGATTGCCTATCAGTTCATCGTTAGACCGCGGCCGCGTAGATTGCGCACTTCTGTTCCTTACTCTCCGGCCGCTCAGACGCATGCGATTTAAGCCAGTCAGAGAAGACAACGGGCCTTTTCTCGCAAATCCGCCACGCCGTTTGAAGGTCCTCGTCAAACGCGCCGCGCTGATCGCGAGCCTTGCCGCGCTTCTGTTTTTCGGACGCTTTCTCCGTTTGGCACATTCCTTGGTGCCAAACCTGGAGCCTTTCGTCCGCCTCTGACGCTCATCAACATGGTCTACAGGGCTGCAAGGTTCGATGGAACACTCTGTTAATCTTAACTTCGTTTCCACCACCACGGAACCCTCACACCCTGCTGTGACCGCGAGCTCTTTTCCCTCAGAATGGGTTAAAACCTGTTCCATTCCCTTACAGGCACTAGCCTTCTCTTTGGCCTCAAACGGCACCGCCGCTATATCTACAGATATCAGACCCGCAGCACTCTCTTCGGCCCTAAACGGCACCGCTGCTGAAACGCACCGTTCGTGCGGTACATCTGCAAATTTCTGACCTGTAGCCCTCTCTTCGGCCTTAATCGGCACCGCCGCTACGTCGCACCGTTCGTGCACTTCATCTACAGATGTCTGACCTGTAGCCTTCGCTTCGGTCTCAAATGGCACCGCCGCTACATCGCACCGTTCGTGCGCTACATCTATGGATTGACCACTCTGCTGCAATGCCACCAATTCACAATTAAGCCTTTCTATCTCTTCATCTAATTCCTGCATCCTTTTTATATGTTCTTCATGCCTGCGCTCAGCTTCCAATTCCTCCTGGCGCCATCTTTCCTTTCTTTGCGCCCTTTGTACTTCCTCCTCCTGGTCCAATAAGTACATATTCCCGAAGTGCTCGATTTCCTCATTGTCACTATTGTTTTCGAGAATCACTTCGCGGAGTTAGAAGCAGGCATATCATCATTAAAATCTAGCTCCAGATCCCAACACAGGTTCAGCAGGTCCTCTCTCGTCAATCTCGTAAGATCCATGGCGACTACTTTGCTTTGGCTCAGCTGTGACAAAACACAAACCCACCAGCGTTTCAATTCTGGGTCTAGAGAAATTGAAGCCTGGCAAATCTCACAGCGGAGACCACAAGCTTAAGCACCCAAGTAGCACTACGTGGCCAACATCCCTCTCTACTTTTTCTTGTTAATTTTTCACTCCTGCTTTTTACAATATCCTAAAATTTAACCCGCAACGTACCCTTAGAAATTTTGAAACATTACCACTTGTTCCTATTGAATCATCTAAGCTTTCCTGCTTTAGCGTACTTGCTCAGATAATCATCCAGTGCTGCCTTGTGCTGAGATAACAACCACAGTGGCCAGGCAGTTGTTGGTTATATCTATCTTTTAACGAATCTAGGCTAAAAGACTCGATATATCTCAAGCACAAAGCCAGGCACTCACCCCATTACGTGCGGTGGTGGTACGCTGCTTCGATCCCGCCGAGTTCCAGGGCTTTCGGCTGGCCTCCGGTACATGTCGCTCTCCGTCGCAGACTCGTATCCCACCGCTGCCAACCAGCTGTTGCGACCGGGGTTTCCAGACACCGGAGGTCCGGGATGAAGTTGTCGAGGCAGGAGGAAGAGAGACTTGAAGAGGGTTTATTTACAATATATACATTGCGAACTCCCTACACGGTGAGCCCTCAAACGTGGCAGGCCTCTACATGACTCCTAACATAGCGCTCCATGGTGCTTGGTTCTACATGGTTCTGCTCGGTTCTGCTCTGTTCTGCCTGGTTCTCTTCTCGAAAAAAAGCACACCGAATGAGCCGTGGGGGCTCATTATAAAGGGTCTGTCCTCCCCAGATCCCTAGATCGGGGACCGCGTACAGAGGGCACCGTCCAACCACGGATCACACATTACCCGCGAGGGTGACGAGCACGCACGGTCCACGTGAACGTTCAAAATTGAAGCGTGGTCACTGCACGGCCATGTGGCACGAACGTGGCTCCTCCTCGTCAAGGGGTGTCGCTGGGCGAGGGGTCTGAAGTTGATGACTGCATCCATCGAAAGGGCCGCCGTAAACAAGCTTCAAATGGTCGCCGAACGACTCGTTCAATTAGCGGGACGATTTCCGGCCGCCGCCGCCGCCGTCATCTTCCAAAGAAGAAGCTGCACTTGTGGTCTCCCGAACTGCTCACGGTGTCGTGGCGGCAAGACGCCGCACCCTCCGGCCAGGGGGGAACAATACATGGCGGACACAGGCCGCCAACCCGTTTGGCGACTAAAAAGGAACATCAAAAGGAACGCCGATCCATTGTCAGACCTGGCGCCGGTCCTAACAGTAGGCAGCCGGTCGTTCGGTTTGGTTTGAAGATTAAAGGAGCGCCGCTCCCTCTTCAGCTCCGGCGCCGGTCACAACAACCCCAAGGCACACAGGCGGAACGGGGTCCTCGGACAAGGCGCGCTATCACGCCGTCAGGCAAACTTCGAGTGGATAACTCCATCACTGCGCCCACGCCAAACGTGCCTACTACTAAAGCTACCAAGGCGTGAGTATCTCGTGTACGTTTCAGTGGGCCAATAACGAGTTAATAATACATATTAATTTCTCATCTGGTAAAGCTGTTAGATAATTGCTTTTACATCAAATGTGTCACCTTTCCTTTACTGGCATGCACGTATACTACACGTAGGGTACACTAATAGATGCCTCGTTTATCGTTACCGAGAACACTTTTTAACAAAATTATAACTAAAAGTGTTTTTTTCCGCCTCTGATGTTCACGAGCCTTGCGAAAAAGTTCAGCTGTTACAGCACAAAACGCGTTAGCACAAAACGGTCATTCCCATAACTAGGCTTTCACCCCCAACCCCCTCCCAAGCAACAAAAGCTCAGCGTCAATAAAAGCCGTGGCTGGGTTAAAGAAGGACTGGAAGCGCAATCCCGGAACCCTCAGGTCAGAACGAGGTTCAAGTTGAAAGGAAATCACGATGCTGACGTTGTTACTGGGAAAACCCCGGAGAGCGATTGTCTGAGAGGCGGAGATTGTCTGAGAGGCAGAAAAAGGGCGATCCCTCTTCTTGGTCACCACAGCGTCGGCCGCTACATAGATCAATGAACTCGGGTGTGAATTCGCGGCACTCGGCGTTCGATAAACGGCGGCCGTTGCCTGTATAGTGACCATTTGTGCCGGGTCGGCAAGACGGCTGTCCGGGTAAAAATACGCCCTCCGCTTCTGTTCTCTGAGAAATTCTCCTTCCAGAGTAGAAGGCGATATCGTAATCGGAGCCCGTGCGATGCAACACCTTCTCAATCATTAGCCTATTGCTTCGCTTCTCGGTGAACTTGGCGCCGGAAGTAAATAGGAGCGCCTGTGCGCGTAACGCTGGCCGTTTCAGAATGCGAGGCCCCCGAAGACTAGGAGTGGACCTTCTATAGCAGGCCAGGGCCACCACCGGAGACCTCGGAACATATTCCTCGAGCGATAGAAACATGACAGCCTAAACCGGGGCCAGGGTTGTCATGTTTGGCTACTTTGCACCAGTTAGGCAACTTTTTTTTTCTTGCCTCCATTAGAACCAAATTATCGATATACTGATACACCGCAGTCTCTGGCGTTCCAGTATGTGGTGTCAAAACCATGGTGACCCAATGCGTGTTTCCAGCCTCCAAACTGGCGCTTTCATTATGCAAAAGAAACGTCTTCTGGATAAACAGGGTGCCTCATTTCGCAGTCAGCCTATTGCTGACCGTGACTTTAAAGCTAATTGAAAGCGAAGAGGACAGACGAAAGCGCTGTATACATCTAGACCGCGCTTCACTCACCGACGTTAGCAATCGGATATCTAACGAACTGCTTATGTCGTTTTTCAGTACAAGGTACAGATTGCGAATCAAAAATAATAATTGCTCGGACTTAGTCATCACAAGAGAAACGACGGCGGAAGCGACTAAAATTTATGCTTAAATCACAGCGACTGCGAGGTTTAGCACACTGATGGAGTACTCATTTATTTTGCCGCTGGTACTTATGGCGCTGGCGAAAAAAGTCTAGCAAAGCACATGAAAAGAATGTCATTTTCGCAACAACTAAAGAACTTCATTATCCTGCTCGAAATGATTGCTTAACTCAACAATTCATGTTTTTTTTTCTCAGAAAATATTTTATGAAGGTCTTTTGTTGTACTTCTTTACATTTAGACCAAAGGCTCTTGAATTATACCTTACAACGTCGCAGCTGTTTGACACACGTGTGGCTACTTATGGCTACATTACTTGTCCTAGGCTCAAGCTGGCTAGTGTTTGTCCGGTTTTTTTTTTTAGATGGTCTGGTTAACTTTTTTTTGTCCTTTTGACAAGGTAACCCTGTCCCGGGCCGCCAGTAGCAATAACCATTGGACAATATATTTACTCAACTGAACCACAGCAAGTACACACTCCAAGAAATAATAGAGCATTCGGGGAGTAGTTCTGCTACCACAACAAAAATCGTCATCTGACTTGCTCGAATTTCCTTTCTTGAAACTCGGCACTGGCCACTTTCCTGTCGGGAAGGCATGTCACACTGATAATGCACGCGCGTTATAGCGTGAGGAAAGTGCTCGAAGTAAATGACGATTATTGTTGTGCACGTAGCAGAAACACCTCCCAAATACTGCATTTTTTAAAAGGGCTGCAGTTTCCATGTGCTCGCTTGGCGGCGCGCCAGTGTTTCTTGACATTTTAAGCGAAAGCTGTTGTGAGATCACAACACGGGTTACGCGCGGCGCCGTAGTACGTTACCGCCACCACCACCACACCGCCGCTGCCCGGCCGTGTCCATCATCACTATCGCCCGAAATTAGAAAAAAAAACTTCAAATAAGAAACCAAAGACATGTAGTGACATGGTGGGATTCGAACACGAGTCCATTGCGTGCCAGGTCAGTATTTTACCGCTGAGCGCGCGCCAGTGATCCGCACGCTTTCGTAACTTGCCCTATGCAAGCATGATGTGGTGAAAATAATCGCGTTAAACATAAGAATAAAGCGTTTTTGAACAGCAAATCAACACAGTGCGAATCGCGTAACGAGTGGCTCGTCGAATGCTCCAACACATTATAAAGCTTGTTCTTCATCACTTATTACTGTGGCACATACCCATTCGGGCGTAATTCTTCATCGCGTCATCCACTGAATGCACACAAAATTTGTTGCAAATGTGCAGCGGATACCACGCTTCTTCGAAGAATGACGAAGGCTAGCGTAGTGAGTGAATGCCGGCCTACTACACTGAAATTATGATTATTTATGGCGCGCTGTGGCATCCAGCAAGAGTGCTTCCAGCATTTACCAAAGAGTGTTTAGGAAAGGCTCTGAAAGGGCGCTCTTCATGTTTT